>BHFT01014824.1:0-22371 GCA_004320025.1 Laticauda laticaudata | reverse complement strand
TTCGTTGCTCTCTAAAAACATCAGGAAACGATCGATGTATGATTCCCAATCTTCTTCGTTGGGGTTGAAAGGTGCAGGCGGCGCATTATTACCAGCCATCACTTCTAGCGTGGTTTTCTTGCCACATGCTCGGTCTCCACTTCAGGACGATCCCACCTTCGTCACCAGTGTTCTGTCCGGAAAAAAGGGCAGTAGACCGGGTTCCAGTAAACAAGTCTTTATTTCAAACAAGCAACAGTAACGGAACAGCTGGCTAAAGCCACGGCAGCCCTTTTTATATAGGCTTGCCTGCTGGCTTATAGCCAGTGATGTTTCTTTAACTTTGCCACCTTTAAGCGGCTTCCCTGGATTGGTTCCTAGCAAACCAATCCGCTTTCAGCCTTTCTGGCCAATCAGAATGTTCAACTTGGACTCTTCCAAGTTATACAGAACACCTTCATTAAAAAAAAGTTGAATAACCTGTAGCAGCAGAAAGATAGGCCAAGAAATGCTCACTGTTTGCAATTTTTTTTCTCCCATACTGGTCAACCAGAGGGAATCTTGAGTGTTTGTAACTAACTCATTGATTTTGGAGTACAGTGGCAATAAAGGTAATTGTGGGGTGGTATGAATAAGTGGTGAGAATTTGGAAAAATATAAAAATAGTCGTAGTATAATTGTAGTATAATTTTCATAGTATAATTGTTTTGGCCTAAGCTTATGTTCAATTGGGAGTCAGAAAAGAGTTAGATCTCACTCTCCTCCACTTCTACAGAAGGACTCAGGCCTGGTGTTCTACCACTGCCTGTCCATTCTTATAGGTTGTATAAATACCAAGTAAGATGGATTTGGTCCATAGACTGTAGTTTGCCAACTCCATTATTAATATTAGATCCATCCATAATTAAAGTCAAAATATTTTTAACTTAAACTCTCACAAGTTTTACAAATCTGTTCTTATTCAAATAATCTTTAGGTTCAAAACTTACATGCATCCATCTGAAAATAAGTACTACATAGGAGGGCAAACACTTGGGGAGACATGCCTAGTAGTTTGATGTTAATAAGGCTGAACTTGAAAAGAAAATTTAAGAAGTAAAGTGTTTGTTCTTGGATAATATTTTACATTTTCACAATGTTTTAACACAGATTTCAACACATGCAGCTTATGTAATACTTGATGAATGTATATGCTTGGTTTTTGCTGTTATTTAAAAATGTCAGTAGAACATGTAGAGATGTTTATTAATAAACATGCGCCACAGTTTTGATGTTGTTCTGCTTATAAAAATGATTACTTTTCCTAGCAACAAAGAATGGGACAGGATTATACTATGAAAATTCATGTTAAGGTTTTGCTGATTCTTTCCAACATAATCAGATTTGTGCAATGAAGAGGAATGTGGATTTACTAGGCATTGTTATAAATTGCATTTGACAAGAATGTTAGATATTAAAATGTCACTTGCTTGCTTCTAGGTCATCAAAGTATTTTTACAAGTACAATATTAAAATGGGAAATAGCACATAAAGCCATTTTAATGTCTCTAATGTAATCAGTGCATCTACTTTATGACAAATCTATCTAGTTTATATCCGCTGCGATGCACCACATGAATTTTCAACAATGCAATGGCAGAACACATAAAAATATAATTGTTTTAGTCAGCCATTCTTGGTGAACTTTCCCATAAGTTAATCTTATTGATTTTTTTGCAGACATTGGATCATAATCAGTTGTAGATGAATCTGTAACACCACTGTCCCCAATTATTGAAGAACTTTAACTTAATCTCCCTATTCTACAGTAACATTGCTAGCATTTTAAACCAAACCAAATCCAAAAATGCTTTGGAATTCCTAGAATCAACCACTAATAGACAAATAAACATAATTCACATTTACACCCTGTTCCGTCCGGAAAGAAGCGCATGAGACCGGGTTCCAAACAACATCTATTTTATTTAAACTTGCAAGGCAAAAGATACGGAACATAGCCCAAGCCGTGGCAGCCCTTTATATAGCGGCTTGCCTATGGCTTGTGGTCAGTGACACTCATTTAACTGTTCCTGCTGTTTGGTGGCTTCCCAGATTGGTTCTTAATCGACCAATCCATAAGTGGCCTTTTCGGCCAATCAGAACGAGGGACTTGGAACCTACCAAGTTCCATACAGAACACCCTCCCCCTTTAGTTTTGTCCAATGTGGGTGACGTAGTCACGCAGGTAGGTGGGGCTTTCCATGAGGCTTTGGAACATGCCTGGGGCAACGCTAACACCGAATTGGAGGCGGTTACACTTGAATGCCCCTTTCTATGTTTAACTAAAACGTCTCCTCTTGCCGTAATGGATGTCAATGGTAGTTTGTGAAGCCTGTGCAGGTCGAGCTTCGCAAAAAATTTTCCTCCCCTAGCAAGTGCAGTAAATGTGGCACTACAGACACTGGGTATGCACTTTGTTGGAGCGGCATGGTTCAGGGTTGCCTTATAGTCTCCACAGATGCGCACTGACCCATTTTGGTTCACTGTGTGGACGATAGGGGTTTCCCACCTGGCATGGTCATGGCTCTAAAACCCCTTGAGCTATTATTCAGTTGTTCGTCAATTTTTTGGTTTTTTAACATGAAATGGGACGCGTCTGGCCTTTAACGGATGGGGCTATTTTTGGGTCTAGCTAAATGAAAATTGGGTCCCCTTGTACTTGCTAGAGTCCTGTCGAAAACATCTTGGAATTCTTGTGAGCAGGCCTTCCTCCCAGTTGGTTGTAGCGATGCGGTTTGATCCCATTCATCCTTCCAAGGGGCGCGAACCATTTCGATCCCTAACAGGCTAGGTGGTCGACGATGGTCAGGGGCAAGATTTCGGCTGTGGTTTTTAAATTAGACGAGTAAATGTCCAAGGCCATTGGAATTCGATTTCCCTGATAGTCTTTTTAGCACTAGTCTTTGTTTCTGCTAGTTCTCTCTGTTTAATGTTCGGTATCAGGTCTCCGGATGGTATTCCAGGATACCATGGATAGGAATAGACCCTGAGTCGACTTCCATCTCACAGGGTCTCCCCTCGATGCTCACCTCTATCCGAACCTTCTTTCCACTCTCCGCCCTGCCATTTGGCAGCTTCCTGGATTCTTAATCGACCAATCCATAAGTGGCCTTTTTGGCCAATCAGAATGAGGGACTTGGAACCTACCAAGTTCCATACAGAACACACCCCATTCAAAAGAGGCAGTAACAAACCTAGAAAGGAAATGAAAAGAACTAGAAGATATCCAGCAGCCAATATTCAGATAGTCAGGGATTAAAGTGAGATTAAAACAAGAACCAAGGAACTAAGAAAAGAAAACTATAATCCCACTAAATTGGCCAGACAAGATACTATGTATAAACAGGCAGGAAACCTCACACTTACTCACACTGATGAGGTTATGTAGTTGGATAATGAAATAGCTGCAAGCATACAACCAATTCAGAATTCATCAAAAATTCCACAGCTCAAGTCTAAGCTACAGTATGTATACTCACTTCTATTATAAATGAATATTTATGAAATTATCAACATCTACCACCAGCATCCATGCTGGAGACGCACAAGTTTTCCACTCCTTATTTCTCTTAAAGACTCTTGAATAGGTAACACAATTTACTCTAAAGTAAATTTCTTACTCTAAAAAAACAATTTAATGCAATTGCTCACCAATATGTAAAAAAGTTTCTAAATTTAATTATTATAGAAATTGTCATTAATGTAAGCAATATATTGATATGAAATTTTATTGAGTGCAAAATGTTATTATCTTTATATTTTTGAAACAATGTTACTCATGCTTACTCAAAATTAAGTCTTAAATTACTTATCACATGCTATCACAATATTTGTAGTAAATATAGTATTGTGAGAGCTGAAATGATAACATTGTTTGTGGTTCTGGTATCCAAACTGTAATCTAAGCTTCTCTGAGGAAATGGGAATTTATCAGGGCATCTCAGGTTAACATCATAAACAAGAAACAACTGATGAAGATAAATGATGGAGAATTGGATCCAGCTCTATATCTGTACAGTAACATTTGTAGAATCCACAAATACCTCTGCTTCACTTTTTGTCATTTTTACTTCCTTTTTATCTTACCTCACACAACAAAGATTCCTCTTAGATATATTTTAGCTTCATAGCTGGAAAAAAACTGAGCATAGAAATGCAACAGTCCAATTGCATAGGGCTAAATCTGGACTCAACTAATGGACCTTAAGACAAGCAATTTAAGAGAAAAAATTTAGAACATTTCATGAATTAAGTAAGAAAGTTTATATAAGCCAGGAACTTAATATTGAAAACCTAGATCCGAAGTAAGTAAATTGATGCTCATAAACATTTTTTTTTTCTCATGGAGATAACAGATGGTACCAACTAGATTGCTTGACTCGCTGATCTTAACTTTTTCAGAAATATTATTGTAATTTGAAAAAAAAAATGGTATGCTATAAACTTGGTATCAGCATCACCTTTTTTTCTAATAATGATTTTGAGCCCAGTATAAGAATTTAAAATTAAAAAATGGCAGAGAACTGTAACCCTGTGCTCCATCAGGAATCCCACATGCTCAGAAGGCATGCTGAAATGAAGTAAGGAATGTGTTATGTGAAAGTGTAAATGTGTGTGTGTGTGATTGTGTGTGATTATATACAAATTTCAATGAACTACATATATTTCATAATCATATATGACTTTCATAAGGACTGTTTCTTTGTAAGGGAGTAGGAAATTTATCAGTATGAAACTAAAGATATGAAGAGCCTAAAAATCATGGTTTAGAGAGCAATTGCCTATCTAATTTTAGCTCTAGAATGGGCATGTCATAATAACATATAAAGATTTTATTCAGACTGAGCCCACTCAAGTGTGTAATGCCCATATTTACATGCAACATTTTAGTTCAGGAACATTGCATTGTTGATGTTACTTCTATGAATTTTATGCCTATGTCTGTATTGACTGATAATATTTAATGGATCATGATAATGATATTTCACTAAATATAATCCATGATGGATTTATTTTACATATCTATTACTTTGCATCCCTATATCTATTAATTCATTTCTTGTTACACATCATTAAGAAACCAGGAAAAAATTATGTAGGAATGATGGGAATTGTTTATGATAGCATCTGGTGGTATCCTAGTGACAAACGATAATGTCATTTCAAAATCTTTACAGCATAGTAATTACTGTTGTATTCAGGAATATATATTGATTGATCTGAATGCAAACTTTAAATAAAAAGTAACTTCTCTGGAAAGTTGATGCATGCTTCATATAAGCTGTGTAGGTATGTTGCATTAATAATGAAAACAAACTCTCGGTGTACATTATTTCATTATGTATTTATTTTATTTAAGCAGTGTTTATGGCTTTCCATTTCACAATCAATCGCTACTGCTTCAGGCATTGTTCCTACAGTATAATTAGAAAGATTTTCCTGAAAGAATTAATGGGAGACAGTATCATAATACAGTCATATCTTGCAGGATAATGACATCAATACAGTAGCTTTTATAGTGCACAAAGTGGAGGGAGGAAGGTTGGTTTCTGATGCTCTCTATCAGCTTCCCACAAGGAAACTTAGTGGGGATGCCAGCAGGAAGTCAGAAGTTGCTCCCACCCATGGTCATTCTGCTACCCTGTTTAGCTAAGGAAATATCTCTGAAACAATGATCCAAGGTCCAAGGTGGAAAAGGTTATTTAATCTAAATTAAAGAGAAAGACAGGATAACTGGATAATCTCAAGAATTAAAAGAGCACCATGTTGTATTAAGTAAGCATATGCTGAATAATTTTACAAAAGAAAAAAAAATCATGAATTCTTTGCTACTTCTTGCATCTAAGATCAGTATGCTGCTTCCCTTGTCAACTACATCTGTCTGTTTGTCTATCTAAAATATCATATATAAAGGGGAGAATCATTGCATCTTTTGCAGGATTAAAATTTCAAAATTTAGGATGAAGAACTTGCCATGGTGCTAACAAAATATGAAGGTTGTAATCTTGCAGTAGGTACAGTATCTTAGATGAATGCAGTAAAATATTTCCTTCCTTCCTGTGGCAGAGAATGAAGGAACTTAAATACTTATAGGAACATCAATTTTGCCTAGATGGCACTTCTTCTCTGATAGCTGGGCTGATTACTAATTTGCTTCTGTTTGCAATTCAAGTTCCTAGCTGCTATCTTTAAAGACCTATGTGGGTCAGTATTTGGTATTTGGTATTTTAAGAACCATTTTATCTCAGTATATTTCTGCAGAAATAAGGTGCTTTTGTATTTCTTCACTCAATGAATATTGTCTGCAGAGAGATCAGTGGCATAGCTCTTTGTTTCCCCACTATTTTTGGAATACCAACTTCAGGTCCCATCCTTTAGGCCTTAAGAAAGGCCATAAAAATCTTACTCTTCTATCATTCTTATGAGCTTATTTCATTTGTGGAGTGGTACAGATATTTTTAAGCAAGTTCTATTTTTTCAATAGATTTAAGACTGTTGGATGGCCCTGTTTATTTTTAGATACTAGGTACTGTTTAACCATATGTAAAGGAGGTATGCAAATTGTTCAAGTAGGAAGAGAAGGGAGGAAAGAAGGAAGGAAGGAAGGAAGGAAGGAAGGAAGGAAGGAAGGAAGGAAGGAAGGATAAGAGAGAAAACTGCTGCTTTTCTGATTAACAGTGGAATTATCCATAGATAATTGAACTATTTATGGGCTTAGCATAATCACTGACCAGACAAAAGACTCTGCAGCCAAATTTCAGTAGGAGAGACAAATATTTTTACCCAACTGTGACTAAAATTGCACACAACAAAAACATTAGGAGTGAAAAAGACTCTGAGATGTTAAGAAGCTATATGAGAAGGAGATAAGTTTGTCCATCTAATTGAAGATAGGTGGTTAGGCAGGGGCTGATGAGACCATGATTCTGTTTTTTTCCGTTTCGGTGTATTTGGTTAGATTGTTAAAATGATATAACATCAGCATAGCATACAAACCAATTAAAACATCAAAACATCCTAAGTAAGACAAAAGATCCAGTAGCCCCAGATGAAAAAACAAGAGTCATCTACAATGTATGGTATAAAGATTGCAACAGCCAGACAAACAAACAAACAAACAAAATGCATCCATGAACTCCAAGTAGCAGTCAGAAGACATAATGAAAATTCTTTAATTTCATAATACATGGATAGACTTAACCATAGTTTCAACTAGAAAACTGTGGCAATCCTAGACCAAGCCAAATCCCAAAATTCTAGAGAATTCCAAGAAGCTGGCTCTCTGACAAATCAGCCATCAATAGGCACATAGACATAAACAGTATCTACATACTGTTCAAAAGAGTCAGCTAACAAACAAAAAAGGGAACAAAAAGATCAAAATACTTTTCCACCACAATCAGCGTCTACATAAGCAGAGATTAACACAAAATTTAAAACCAGACCAACAATTGAAAAGTAAACAATATCCCAATCAAAGAACTGCCAAACAAGTTAACAGTAACAGCCCAACCACAGAACCATCAAAACCACTAGTACCAACACTGATAGGGCAAGTCATTAGAATATAAAATTAGAGCAAATCTAACTTCCTACTGGCCCTAATGATGCTACCTAATTTGGGTAATGATATATCTGTTAAAAAATAACCAATATCAGATAGCACCAAATATTTGTAACATTGCTAAATGTTCTAACATTGTACTGTATAAGCGACAGGAGTCTTATGAAGGCAATAAATATTAAGAATCATTATGTGACAGTGATGAGCCTGAATTGGACTCACAGTTTTGAACAACTGGACAGTGAATCTTATTCAGTTGCAGACTTCTATTTTTAATACCATCAAATTTAGATTTCTCATTGATCTATTAAGGATACATCACTACTACAATAAAGCCAAAATAGCTTCTGTTTACAGGGGAAGCATAGTTAAAAAGAATACATACACTTTGCTACAATATACAATTTCAATCATACAAATTTTTGGCAACTGGAGAAACATGCTAAACAGCATATTTGCTCTTTGAATATGGTATTTTTGTTCTACTTAAAGAGATATATTGTCAGGCTGCTATTCCAAAATTTAATTCTGAGATTTCCAAACAAATGATTGGAGAGATTTATCAACATTAAGGCATGTAATAATGTATAATGTGATCCATTTTGTTTTCTTATTTCTTTTAAATAAGAATCTTTTGATGAAATATTGAGAATTTCTAGTTCTATCATTGCTTATCAATGTATGTGAGTTTAAAGCACAAATGTAAATTAAGAAAGCATCTGAAATTCCAACCAGATAGAGGGCAGGAAACTATTAATTAATAGTACTTGTTGCAAAAAAGATTGGGAGTTGCTTTTTAAAATATCCTTTTCCCCCATCCTTTCTTTTTCTCTGTTATTTTTTAAATTTATTTATTTTTCTTCACTTTATGTTTCTTCTCTTTATTTCTGATTTTCATTGGTATTATTTTAGCCTTATAAAATTCTTCAATAAAAGCTTTAAAAAAGGGAAAAAGAAAGCATATCAGATTTCATCTTTCCTAGTTTTCTGTCACATAAAACCCAGGAGAGAAGAAGCATATTCAGATTTGCAAGATTCTTACAGTAGTCTTATAGTAAAGACAGTATTAGTATTCATGATTTTGGTTTCCTGGTCTTAAGTACTTCAAAGGGCTGACACATAGTCTTAATAACAAACAAAGCTCACATACTGAATAACAAATAAAGCTCATACACTGAAAGACACACATCAAGATGCTTTTCACAGAATAATGAACAACAGAATCTAGCCTAGCCTCCTCTTTCCCTCTTCCTAGAAAGGAATTGGTAGTTGCTGACGCAAGTGAAAAATAAAAGAGGAACACAATATCCGTAGTTCTTTTCTCTCTCTTTTTCCAATGACTTTTTATTTATCTAAAGACCAAGTGGACTGCAAATAAAGTAGACGCAGACATGCAAACACCTGGGGGCCAAACAGATCCCTCTGATACGGTCCAGCTAACACTCCCCATTACCAAGGCCCGCAGATGAACCTAGTCTTCCTAATAGATAATAGCCATCCTTTACACATGAAGCCAAGCTGCACTGAAAGCCTCCAATACAGGAACACAGTGTTGCATGCCAATCAAAGCCACAAAACAGACAGGAAGAAACAGAAACAGCATCAAAAAACTTCAGTACCAATAAACACAGACTGCCCAACCAACTCCCAACAATCAGGATGTAGAAAAAAACATCCTGGCACGGCAATAGGCTAGCCCTCAAATTTTAAAAACGCACACAGCTGTGAGAGCCTCACCCACATACAAGCTCAATACAGAAGCCTGATGATGCAGATGAATTCTTGACGCTGAAACGTTTTTTGCTACAACTTTTAAAAGCACTACAATCGAACGTGGGATAATACCCGAAGGAAGCTGAATATAAATACATATATTTATAATTATAACTCATGTATAGTGTGTGTATATGATAATATATATATTATATATATATATATATATATATATATATGATATATACTAGTTACCTATATCCAATATATAAACATTATTAACTTGTCCATACAGAAGCCTGATTGATGTGCAGATGAAGATCGCCTGCTGAAACGTTGCTGCTACCAACTGTTAAACAGAACTACAATGAGCTACAACTTTAACAGAGACTAAAATGACATATTTGGATCTTTGGGTTATTCGGGTTTCACTCACTCCCGCGTAGAATTGGAGAAGTATCTAGGCAAACGTTTCGATGGAAGTCTCATTCATCATTTTAGGCTTGCTTTTCTTTCTTCAGCTGCTGTGCTTTTCTCAGAGTAATGTGAGCTTGCAGCTGCTTCTTCCTTTTTAACTGCCTTAGTGGGGGTGTGGACTTTGATTGGGTGGGGGGTTGGCTGTGTTCTGTTGGCTGGGGGTGTGTGTTCTGACTTTAGGATGGGGGCGCTGGCTGTGCTCAAGTTAGTCTTAGTTGCCTGGGGGATTGTGAGCTGGTGGAGCTGTGATCTTAGTTGTTTGGCTTTTGGCTGTTCGTGGTTGTGCACATCTTCATGGCTGGTGTCCGTTTGACTTTCTTGTACTTGGGTCAGAGGGGTTTGAAGTGGTAGTGGTGGCAGGGCTGCAGTATGGCTTCTGGTTCGTGTCGTGTCTCCTCTTCTGTGTGGGTGTGAATCTTTTTTCTGTGTGGAGCGTGGTGGGTAGCAATCTTGTGTGGCACTTGTGGTGTGGGTCTGGTTGTCATTCTTCAATGTAGGTACTTTTATTAATTTGAGCGGCAGGTTTCCAAATGGTTGGTAGGACGGATATCATACTCGTTTGATTCATGCTGTGTGGGGTTTTTCTATCTTATGGCTTCTCTGATTATTCTGTTGTTGAAGTGTTCGGTTTTGCGATGGTTCTTGGTGATTTTTAAAGTCAATTTTCATGGTCCTGTGGCTTTGAAGGTGTTGGACAGGGAAGAGGTTCAGTTCTTCCTTTTTTTTGATTGAGTTCTTGTGTTCTTCAATTGCGTGACAATTCCTTCTGTTAGTTTGTCTATGTATTGGTGGGGCAGGCGTGCAAGGATTTTCATTACTCCTTGGTTTCTAACGTCGATTTTGTCTTTAGGGTTTCTAGGATGGTAGGATATTTTTCTGTGTTGTGCAGTAATGCGTTTTAATTGTTGTGTTTTTGGAGGATCTTGCTGAATTTTTGTCTGTAGAATGCCTTTTATATATGGGAGGAGGGCTTTTCCATTCTTTGTTTCTCTGTCTTGGCTTTTGGTTTGGGGTTTCTTTTTGGGATTAGGTGGGTAATCTTCTTTTTTTGAGAATCCATTGGCTGTAAGTACTTAGTGAGAGTGGTAGTTCGGTTTTTAAGTGATTTGTTCATCGGCTAAGATTCTGTTCTGGAGATGAGTGTCTTGGCTACGGAATTTGATCTGTGCTGGGTGGTGGTTGGTAGATGTAGCAATGTAGACTAGACGGGTTTGTATGTGTTTTCTTCTGGATAGATTGGTGTGTCCTAGGAGCCATTGATTTTTTGTACACTAAGACATCTTAGGAAGGGAAAGTTGATGTTGGCTCTGATTTCATAGTGAATTGTATTTTGGGGTGTAGGCTGTTGAGGTGTGTGAGGGAAGTTTTTCATTTTTCGCCCGTGTGGCCAGATTTATGAAGGTGTCATAACTACGTATCTGAGCCAGAGTTTGGGGTTGTATCATATTTTTCTAGAGCTTGTGTTTCACAGTGTTCCATGTAGAGGTTTTGCGATGGACAGGTGGGAGGTTGATCCCATGGGTGCTCTTCATTTGTTTGTATTTTGACCATTGTAGGTGAAATGTATGTATTTCATTCCAGTTCATTGAGTCATAAGGAAACAAAACTTACAACCCAGCGACTAACTAGTGAGCTTTCGATGTCATACTCCCTCTTCACCCAAGTGCCTATAAAGAAGCTTGAAGCCATCCAAAACAAATACAACCCCTCCAATGTGCATCCTAGGATCTTACAACCACTGCCTATCCAATACATACTTCACCTACAATATATATATATGTTTTTGGTATTTTATATACTATATATATATATATAATTAAATATTATATATTATAATATATTATTATATATTATAATATATTATAATTAATTATTAATATATAATTATATAATATATAATAATTTTAGAGGTCCCGAAAAAGGCTTTACAACACATATCAGAGAGATTGTGGAGAATTGTTCATCGGTTTACTTCATTATTTAGCGAATCTACTACAGCTGACCAAATGAACAGGAATTTATGATATTATTTACAGGAAAACTCCAACATTGGCAATGAATACTATTTGGTAACAATTGGTTTGCCACTTCTAATCACTTAAAATGCTTTTCAGATTGACATTAGTGGAATTATTTATCTAATACCCATTTCTGAATGGAAGTGTCAATTGCATTCTTGGTTTTGATTTTATTTCATGACAACTGATTCTATACTTTCCTTAATCCCTTCTCATTGTTTGGCAATTTCCTTTTGTGTTCTCTTTTCTAGGTCATCTTTGGTTAACTTAAGCATTTTAGTCCCCGGTTTGGTGAAATAGAAAAGAGCCTCCCTAACAGATGGCATTATTCTGGCAATTGGTTGTCGCCTGGGGCAACAGTGCCTGGGCAAACAAGTGGGGGTTGTCCCACCCTGGCAAATCTTTTGAATCCAGAATCTTAGCTTTGTAGGTGTTCTGCTACAAATACAGACGTTCAGGTAAAATGGTAGAAGATTGGAACATTTATATCGTTATATTATCATCAATCAGAACAAAAAACTATTGGCATCAAACTTTCCAAATTTACATCGTAAGAACAACGTTGACTTTGGAAATGGCTACAGGTAAGCCATTTGATGTCGATGATATTATTTACTTAAGACTCAGTGTATATAATGCATGGCTGATGTCCATTCCGTCTCAATCTATAAGGGATGGTTTTATTTATTTCTAAGTTTATTAGGAACACCTAGCTTAGGAAAGAATGGTGAATTCTTGAGCTCTTCAAAGCAAACAAGAATTGGGACAGGTAGCAGTTCAGTTTGAATTAGGTATGGTATAAATAAGATTCATCTTCTGAACGTTTGAGGGCAGTCTGTAAAAAATTTTACATTTTTCTTATAATTAAATTACAGGTGGATTATAGTTATAATGATTATGAAATGTTTTAATTAATGTATTGAGATCTTATTCATACATATACTTATGACTAATCACAATGGTAGTAATATTTTCTTCAGTACTTTTTTGTAACTAAGTATCCATTCATTCTCAGAAAGGTAAATCAAAACTCAGAAGAGGAAGCCTAAAATAAGGCAAGTACACATTCAGAAGCTATAAAACACCATTTGATATCAAGTACCACAATTTCCACCAGCATAGAACATTTTCCGGCAGATTCACGCATTGAATTATGGGGAGTTGATAGATTTCAAATATGTTGCTGGAGGAGTAGCCAAAATGTGGGAACTCGGCCTAATGTAGGTTCGTTATATACACTGTGATATATGTAAATTATTATCTTTAAAAGTGAAATGGGACTATCTCCCAATCTGATTATACAACCTTTTCTGAATTTTAACCCTTTCTAATTTGTATAATCCCTATCAATTTCTAATATTGGTATAAATCCAATCAAGTTGTTTTCTATGTATGACCTTATTTTCATCACAAAATAGAAAAATGTAGATTTTATCCTCTGGTTTGAAATTTAATATGGCTACTTTTCATATACACGGCTTCTCTCACAAGATCCATGTTTTGTTTTTTTCTAACTTTGGAGTAATAGATATTTTCAATCAATTTGGACCATACTGCAAAATTCCATTGTTTTTTAAAATAAAATTTCGAACTCTCTGCCCTGATTCTTCCAGATAAGCAAACAATTGTTTAAAAGGCCCTGTCCCAGCTGCACTTATGGATTGCGAAAGAGGTATGTTGAAACGGGGTTAAAAGAAGCTTGCCATTTGCATGGAAAATGCTATGCATCCGTGGTTGGTACTCACTGGCATATGTGTTTCATTTACGCTCTATCCCTCGAGCATGCCGGCCGTCCACTGAGGATTTCCTCCGGCGCAAGAAGTTTTGAGCTGCACAAAACTTTGTGAAATCGGCATGGAACTTTCTGCGTGTAATGTGTTACCATCGCACTGACATCAATATACGGGGCGACAATGTTTCTATGTCGGTTATCGATGCCATTAAAAAGTCTGCGCTGTATTACTCTCTGCATGCTCGCTCGGCGCATCCTCAACTCAATCTCGCTGCAGCTGAAAAACGGAAAGAGGGAGGAAACCAAAAAGGTTGCACGGAGACGGTCTAAACAATGGTTAGATAGAGCAACGGAAATAGAAAGGATGTAAGCGAATGCATCTGTATGATAAAGGATTAAAATGGACAAAACGGTTTGTATCTGGGGATGTATCTTGATATTCTAGGATGTCTGCCAGGTATGTCTAGAAGTATGTAGAAGGCCGCCATAGCGGGACTACCGAATATTTGCCTATAAAAAAGGGGGAGAAAAAATCTCTGGATCTCAGTATGAGTCCGCAGCAGCGCATGGTATACAGACCTCTTCACCTTGGTCTTGTCTTCCACATGCATCAACTTGTTCGTCACACCTGAATGCATCAACAGTCCATATGAGAATACGCTGCGATCCATTCATCACCAGAGAACCAAAACCTGTTCCAGTGCACTGAGCAGATCAAGTTTTTTACCACAGAAAGGAGAAGAATGGAGAACGTCCAAGACGCTTGTGTGGGGTCCATAGAATGGACTCGTGGAAAAGGGAAAAAAAGTAAAAAATTGGGAAGCTGGTTTTTGCACCTATAGTGATACCCGTTGATGGTGGAACTGGAGGAATGAAGACCCTCGTATGGCAGTTCCATGTCACTTTCATGAGGGGATGCTACTCAGGCTATGTTTGACAAACTTGTGAAGAAGTCGTCTGAAGGCCCAGGTTGACCCAAGCCTAGCACCAACTTTCCATCCCAAACTGGACCGCTGTACTGAAGGTGGCAACTGACTCTGCGCGGCGCACCTGCCTCTTGGAAAGCCACATACAGAAATCAGTGCAAATAGTGGCCATGGAGGGTGCGCAACACACAGGCATCAGCAAGTGGTCAGAGGAAGTGGTGCACGGCGCATCATCGAAGAATACGTGGAGGAGCTCTCTCAAAGTGCCCCACCACTGACCAAATTCTCAAGGCCTGGAGGAGTAAGTTGCAGAAATGGAGTGCTAGTTCATGAGGTGAGACACTTTTCCCGCACACCGTTGAAGCCATAGATCTGGAGGAAACCATGTTCCACGTTGGGCCGATTGCAAAGAGACTCGCAGCCAACGCACATCAAGGGTCCACCTGTGATTTTCAACGCGTCCAAGGGCTTTCTTTCAGACTGGCATTGCTCTTGCCATGGGTTGATGCTGACTACAAGTTCATAGTACATCTGATGCTATCAAGGCAATTAGGTCAGGCTTTCTAGACTATAGCCGCAGGCTATGGATAATGGCCAGATTGACATTCAAGGATGGGCTGTAATTGCCAACCTCATCATGGGGTGTTTCCAGGTCCAGACCCCTTAGCCCCCAATGACTACAGCACGAGATGTGGCCCTTACTTTCAAATCGTTGGTGATGAATGCCTGGTCTCCCTCGAGAACACCTTACCGGTCAATGAAGCCCATACAGTGTTCCAGACTCCTCAAACTCGTTGCTCGTATCCGAGCAGGAAGAGAGGATTTGCTTTCGAACTTACAGGCTGGTCTAGGGGAGCAAGAAACGGGTGAGACGAGACACCTGTGACATTCGTGCGCAACAGGTTCCGATAACTTCTCACGCAACCATGCAGGCATGGAGCCAGCAGACTGTGAGGAGCATCGTGGAAAGCTTGCTGCAAGGTCTTCACAATCTTCATGCACACGACGCGCTACCCCCGTGTTGCAGAACAGACCTTGTCGGAACGTCACAGGGAAATGGGGACATGGAGCCTGTGAAGTGGAGGCAAGGACGTAAACCTGATAGAACACTAGGTTGGATGTAGGCAGGTGATCCCCAACAAGAGCTTCACGTGACAGGGAAGAAGCAGCGGCAACCCTTACTCATGGAGACCTGGTAACAAATCCCCAGGCTGGAGCAGTGGTCGAAGTTGGCAAGACAGGATAATGGATTCTTCCTCTGAGCGCTGTCCCATAACCACTTGATGAGATGTGCCGTGTTATGGTTGAGTGGTCCTACAATGAATAGGGCATGAATAAGAGCTTTGTTTTATTTTTAAAATGAGTTGATAATGAATAAATTTGTTCTTGATACTAAAGGTCCATATGTGTGGCAGCTGGGATGGGGGACCATACAGTCCCACTCCTGCTTTCGCTGGAGGGTTTTATCTATCCCACAGCTATCCTTTTATCTATCCCACAAGCATGCAAAGGTTAACCCTTTGTTAAAAGTTTTTCACACAGCACTTTACAAAGTAAAAATAATGAACCAAGTGTCTTAAAAGCATAAGAATAGATCTTTATTTAAACTGTCCTTGGGTAAACTTTTATGCTTTTAATTAAATAAGCAAACATGAACGCAAGTAACTGAATTAAGTGTGTTATAAGCAAAAGATAACCTTAATTAACTGTCTAGAGTAAACTTTATGACTTTATTAAATATAACAAAAATGTCTTAAGCAAAGGATACAACTGAACAAGTACAACTCAGTACTGCTGACACTATTCTCGTGTCACACTGAGTCATGGTCCAATGAAGGTCTTCAGCCTGTCCCTGCAGCTGTCTCAGCTTGTTAAAGGCGGGGCAGGGAACTGTGGGAGGTGGCCGTGGCTTGAGTTCTGGTCTGAAGCGCCATTGGGGTGGCTCTGGCCCCGAGAGTACACAACAGGAGGAATGGTGTGTTCAGGAAGCTGTATGAGAAGCTGACTCAGTCCCATGAGGTTGAGAGGCCCCTTCATCAAGGACCTGAAATTGTAGGCCCACAAGACTGATGACAGATTGTCCATTGAAATGGGCTTGGCTGTGGGGTGAGGGAAGGAGGCCGTGTAGTGGGCTGTCTGGTCTGCAGCTGGGTGAGGACTGGCGATCTGTGCGTGCCGATGAACCTGGGCCTGGAACTGGGAAGGTCTGCTTCTGCTTGTGGGAAAGTCCTGGTAGTCATAGCCTTGGTAGGTGAGGGGCTGTTTGAAGCTGTGGAAGGGCTGGTGACATCGCCTGGGGGTGGAGGGAGAGAACCTGGACGGGGTAGGAGCAGCTTCAGCTGGCCTTGGAAGGGTTGTGCAGTAAGTGGTCTGTGATTCGTTCTCCCTTTCATTAACTGGTACTGGGCCACGGAAGGTTCCCTGAGGGTGTGGCTTCACGTAGGTGATGAAGGTTTGGTGGCGCCGCGGATACTCTGTCCAAGTGAACCAGCTGAGAGAGGAAAAGTTCTGGTGCTGGTCTTCGTTGTGTCCTCATCTCCCATAAGCAGCACTGTGGTTGCTGGCGCCTCCAGTCCTGCCTCTCCTGCTGCATGCCTGGCTGGAGCTGGGGGTGAGGGTGGGGTGGGGGGTGGGTTGGCCTCTGGTTGGCCTGCTGTGCTTTCTTCCTCCATTTGGTGACAGGGGATTCTCCAGTCTGCGGCCGGCATGGGGAGTGCAGCTGTCGGGGGGTCTCTGCCAGTGTGGAGGACCCTCTGAAGACACCGTGCCTGACAGGCTCGCTGGCTCATGGCTGAAGAGGACTGGCTGTACTGTGGGGCTGTCTGAGGAAGAGGGTCTCAGAGGGGCTGCTCCTCGTGGCCGGATCTCACCGCTCCAGGAAACTGCACTTGGCCATGACATATTACTCTCCGGTCAGTGAGCTTGACAAGCCGGCCTGCCCAGATTTCTTGGAGGTGTAAGCTTGCCATACCAAGTGGTAAGCATGTGCTTCGCACCATGCCCAGGAATACTTCTGCAGTGTAACCCAGGCTCTCTGCCTTGTCTCTTCAGCTGCCTGCTTCTTCTTGGTGGTCCCGATACGTCTGTGGCCCTTTCCTCCACAGGTACTGCCTTCTTCCCTTAGCATTCCAGCACCTCATCCTCAGCTCCTCAGAAACGGTATAGTCTGTTTTCCTCTCTCCCACGTTCTGCCTTCCTTTGCGCTCTTTCCTCGCCGCTCTGGCAGGGGCTTCCGCAGGGCTTCAGGAACTTCAGCAGCAGGCGCTTCAGGCAGCAGGACTGTTGAGGGGCTTGAGGGCCTACTGGGCTGGATGCGCACAACAGCCAGCGACAGCACCAGAAGGTTCAGCGTACGCCAGTGCTATGGGGGTAGGGAATGCTGGGGTTCTGGGTCCTTGCCAGGGCTGGAACGGAAGTAGGCACAGGATTCCTCTTTTCCCGCTGACTGCCGGAACCCTGGTGTTCCTGCTAGGATTTTCCCCTGAATGCTGACTGCATGCATGCGCAGTCCTTTTATATCCCAATGGAGCTGACGGCAATTCATACTCCCCCCGAATGCGCAGTGAACAATTTTGCTCATCCGATATAGGCATCTGTCGGCGGCCATCGTACTTCTTGATTTAACTATAGGCGTCTGTGATGGCAATCCCGCTGTTCATCTGCTATGCGCATCCACCCTTCGACTTGCGTCCTGCTTCGCAATTCTCGCGCCTCGGATATCCCCTTTCGTGCGTGTCATGCCGCGGTTCGCGCATCCGCTGTCGCATCCCTAGGTCTTCCTATGAACATCTGCTTAACAGTCCCTGGCTACGTATACCACACGGGCCGTTCTGTTTCTGTTCTTTTCCCGTTCTGTTTATGGGCAATTTTCACCAGCTTCTTGTGGAAGCAGATGACAACGGATGGGAGCCACCCGCCCGAAAATTTTTGCTTCAATGGAGCCTGGTTTGTGTCTGTACAGCACTGTACCAATGCGCCGGCTGTGTCCTCTTATGGCATAGCGTTTTAGCGCCATGCCGTGCGTACCAGTGGGACCGTAGCCTAAAATATCGGCATATTGTATTCTTTTCTGGTGTCATTTGTGGTTGTGAATGTTAAAACAGCTGTATATATATATACTATATAGTACTTCTATATATGCTTTTTTTTTTGTTTATTTTATATATATGTTATATATGTATTATATATAGTATATAAGGTGGACGGATTTGTTACACGCCACATGCAGGGCTGAAACGGAGACTGTGAAGTTCTAGTCATGCCTTAGACATAAGAGCATGAGGCTGGATGACTTTGGGTCACATCACTACGTCTTTTGTGGCTGTTAGGAATCAGCAATGAGCAACTACTTGTGCAACAAAATTGCAGGAAAAACATAAAGGACAAGCATTATGATTCAATATCACAGATTTAACACTGACTTGACAGGGTTAGACACCACACACACCCAACGAACGCATACACAATTGTATACAGTAGAAGTTATTATGCTGGAAAGTGGAATAAAATGAAAAGGGGCACAAATGCCACATAGCCTGAGAAACACACACACATACACACACTTTATTTTAAAAGTTCATTTATCCCTATTTTCTAGGCCAGAAAGAAAAGTAGCATAAATATTTTAAATAATTAGCATTATTTTCGCTTGGTGCAATATTATAAACGGGACAGTAATGAGACAGTATCCAACACGCTCTAAAAACAACTGTGCCAATAACATCCCATCAAATGGTGTCAACTACACCATAAATGATTTCTATAGTACTCGTGAAACCCACATTGGCTGCTGAGTAATTTGAGAGGGAATGGCTGGAAGCTGATGGAATTAAGCCAGACATACGAGGAGACTGAAGCACCTACCCAATGAGATAGAATAAAGAAATCAATTAGACCCCTTGATCAATTTTCTAGAGAATGTCATTGAAGAACAAGACTAGACTGCTAGAACAGGTACAGATGGTTGAAGCTAGTTGTCATTGTTATTAGTTTACATATCCAGCGGTCACTTAGAATGCAATAACATGTCATACAGGATAAATCCAAGTATGAAGGGGCAATTTTTCACCAGAGCAGAGAAAAACACTAAGATGAGAACCAGATACCTGTATATGGATATCAACATGTTGTATTTTTGTGGGCACACATTTGGCACCCAAACAAGGCAGTACGGACAGACCTCGAATGATTTCAAATCACAGAGAATTAGAGGTATCTTCAGCGTGTCTTCAATGTAATATAATGTGATATTGTTTGACAGTTATGGAATTATTCGGACTCTTATGTGTGAGGAATAACAGAAGGCTCCAGGGAGAAAAAAAAATAAGAGAAAAACGAAAAATCTGTAATATTAAATGGGATGTTGTTTAAGAGTTGAGGATGAATGACAGCTGCGCCTTATCCCCAGACCCAGAAAAAAATCCCAGAAGAGATCGTGACCATCTAGAGTGAGGGCAAATGATAGTGAAAAGAAACTCTGTGTGAAGCAGAAATGATTTTGAATAAAACTATCAGATATGATCACCCCCCAGTCTCTATTAAGATAAGAAGCGGAGGGAAGTTGAAAACATATTTCAGAATTGCGTTGATTTAATGTTATAAGGAATAGTACTTTATACATGCTGCATAACTCTAGTACCCTTAATCTCTGATGTACCTTGAAGGGCCTTGACGAATATGAGAAATGCTCTAATTTACTAGGCAATACTCTGGATGCTATATATAGACAAACCCGATTAAACATTTGTTGCAAAAGAATTATGGACTCAGATTATTCAGACGTCATAGATTGTCAGAACACAAAGAAAGTAATATAAGAATGGACTTAATTTAGTCTTGCTGGACAATCCATTACAATTTCAAAAGTTGACTATCTTTTTGGGGTGGGGGTTGACAAGCAGCAAATGGGGCAAAAAGGTTGCTGATTTACACTCATAAAAATTCTTTAAGACATCACAGAAAATCTTAATGAAATACTATGGGATCAACATACCATTAATCGGTATACAAGGAAGTTTGATGTGTCACAATATGGCTATCTCTCTCGTCATTTGCTATTATTACTTTGTCTTTGCACTCTTCTTTTTTTTTCTATCGTGCACAAACATGTTTCAGTTGCCTCTTTTATATAATTTGTTACACAGTGTAGACTGTGATCCTCGCTCACATAAAGATGGCGCTGGTGTCTTGTAAATGAGAAGATTATTGTGTTTGAAAATAAAGCTTATTTCTCCGAGAATTTTCTAATTTTTTTGTATCCCTAGCACAAGAATGACACCAAGAAATTGTATTTTGACTTTCACGTTATCGCTAATAGGTATAGGTTGAGACGTTTGCGTGAAGTTATTGACACAATGACCTTTGCTGAATTGAAAACTGTATATCCTAGATAGCCAAAGAGATTAAAAAGTTTTTTTGCAAGAATATTTTTACATAAAATCACTGTTAGGTTTGGCTACATCAAATCTTGTTATGAACCACTTGAAATTATTTGAATAATAATTCAAGGTTTAACTCTGAATTCTACTACCGCCTGAACTTGTAATATTCAAAGTTATAATAACATTACTGAGTAGCCTCACAGGCTTTCCCAAACATCATTATCATTGTTGAGTTATGCTTGTGGATAAAACACTTTCTCCCTTTGATAATTTATCCTTCTAGCTGCATTGTTGGGCTGAATTGGAAGCAATGGATAGGCTGACACTTGTTTTCCTGACTTTTCAGAAAACAACAAAAGTAGCCCCAGGAAAGCTATCATTTTGTTCTGAAATGCATTTAAAGACAGAGGCAACAGGAGAGGCTTCACAGAAGAACACATTTGATCTGTATCACAAACATGATTGAATGAAAAAAGTCCATACTTCGTATACTGTTGAAAGAGGGCTCCCTGTGGTATATACCATTGGTTGACATGCACATCAAATTGAATTAGCACATAGAGATTTGGTGAAAAATGTTGCCTGAATCAATCATTTGGGAGCAGTTATAGGAAAACTGCTGTGTCTTCTGTCGAGCCACCAAATAAAAATCGATCAAGACCTCACTGGTTTTCTACACAAGATATCATCCAAACAGTTTAGGTTCTGACCTATGTTTAGCTGCAGTGAGAAACTGGGACTTACAAGACAATGACAGCTATTTTTAGCTTGAAAAAGTCAGTTATATCACTTTGTCTACCAGACAGATAATTTGTCAAAAAGAAAATGATCAAGAAATGTTTTCAAAAGACAAACTTAAACTGCTACCAGTGAAATATATGTAATATTTAAGATGAAAAAGTTAAACAATGGCAATGATAACTTTTTCATTCTAAATAAGATTGTGATGGATAGGACATACGCTTTTTTAAAAAATTGAAAAAATAATTCAAGGACAATTTAAGATAGTTAAAGATGACTTCAGACTGTTGATTCATACAATCAGAGTGTGGCCTTAAATTTAGCATAATTCTTCACAATCTGATAATTTCTGAATGTAACATGGTTAACTGTTTACAGCAAACATGGACAGTAATTTATGACAATCAGAATAGAAGAGATTTTCCAAAAGATAATTGGACTTTCTTGAGATTTTTTTCTTTGAAAATGATTAACTTCTCATTCAAGTAACTTCTTCATTTCTAAACTGAAAAAGCTTCTTGGATGAGAAGTAAAACATTTTCAAATTTAAAAAAACCCAAGAAAATGCAGTTGCCTTTTAGAAAAAGCACATTTGGGAAAACCATGACCTGGATAATTGACAATGCTCATAGACAGTAAAAATGTTATATATATATATAAAACTATAAAATAAAATAACTATAAAAATAACTATAAAATAACTATAAAATATGACTCACAGACAAACTCAATACAGAAGCCTGATGATGACAGATGAGATTCTGCCAAAACGTTGCTACAACTTTAAAAGCACAGCTACAAT
>BHFT01014823.1:0-67868 GCA_004320025.1 Laticauda laticaudata | reverse complement strand
TTATGCAAATTTTTGCCCCTTTTGAGAGCGGATAACAACGGATGGAACATTTTGCTCGTCCACTATGTCCTTTTTGCATCCGTTGGGCAGTGTGACATGGGCTTAAGTTTGTGATCTTTGGATTGTTACTTTGAATATAGAGTTCATGCAGCTGGTATAGGTAGTCCTCAACGTACGATCACAATTGAGCTCAAAATTTCTGTTACTAGCAAGACATTTATTCAGTGAGTATCTTTATTTGTTTTCATTTATTTTATTCTTTTAAAATATATTTTTCTATCCCACCCTTGAAGGTACGCAGTGGATCAGTGGCTAAGATTGAGCTTGTCAATCAGAAAGGTCGGCAGTTCAGAGGTTCAAATCCCTAGCGCCGCGTAATGGAGTGAGCTCCCATTACTTGCCCCAACTTCTGCCAACCTAGCAGTTCAAAAGCACATAAAAAATGCAAGTAGAAAAATAGGGACCACCTTTGGTGGGAAGGTAATAGCATTCTGTGTGCCTTTGGCATTTAGTCATTCCAACCACATGACCACGGAGACGTCTTTGGACAGCGCTGGCTCTTCAGCTTTGTAACGAAGATGAGCACCACCCCCTAGAGCCGGAAATGACGAGCACGTAGGTGTGAGGGGAACCTTTACCTTTACCTTTTATCCCACCCTTAGTATTTTTAGAAATAACTCAAGGTGGCAAACATATCCAACAAACCTTCCTCTTCCTCTTTTCCCCACAACAACCACCCTGTGAGTGGACTGGGCTGAGAGAGAGGGACTGGCCCCAAGTCACACCACCACTTTCATTCTTAAGATGGGACTAGAACTCACCATCTCCTGGTGATTGGCCCACAGTCACTCAATCAGCTTTCATGTCTGAGCTGGGACTAAAACTCACCAACAGCTGGTAATTGCCACAAGATCACCCAGCCAGCTATCATGCCTGAGGTGAAACTAGAACTCATGGCCTCCCAGTTTATTGCCTGGTGCCTTAATTGCTAGACCAAACAAGGGCAGAAAGCAAGCAGGTTAACTCAGAATGAGCTCTAAACTTCTAAATTTTCCTTAATCATGGTCTTTTAATGACCCCATAATCTTTTAATGACCCCACATGGAGTCTGGGCAACAGAATGGACCTGAGTGTGTCAACTTGTAAAACATTTCTTTGCCGGTTTCCAAGTTGCTGTATGAAAGAGAGATGTGAAAAAACCTGAAGGAGCATATGGCAAATGGGCACGAAAATCCTCTATTGGAGAGCATGATTGATGACACCTAGCCCATGCATGTGTTCCATTGGACAATCTGAATTATGATATACCCAGAGGTGTGTGGGGGGAAACAGAGTCATAGGTGTTTGTAAATTACATATCCCAGATTCAGATTCATACAGATCATGCCAGTATGTCGCTCCTAATAAATTAAGTTTTTTGAAGTTTGGCTCGAGGCTCTTTATTTAATTAGGGTGATCGTTAGAATTCTGACAGCAAGTTTACTGGCCAGATGCCTTTCCTGTCGCCAGTGTGGAGTTATATTCAGCAGACATAATCTTAACGCGCCCAGAGAGATAAACATCTGACTCTACCTAGGATCAAACTCACAGCCTCTGGATTGTAAGGTGAGAGCTTCAATTCTAAACTTTCCTTAATATGAAGGAGAAATCAAAATATAACAGTAAACTTGAAATAACAACAGTCTTCCACATGGTCACCACAGTAGCATGGAGAAATCATACCATCCCATCATCCAGAACTGCACCTCCCAATCTGTAATGACCTGGGGCATGGCACAAAAGCAACAAAGTCACAAAAGTCAGTAAAGACCGTTTAATTCTTCCAACTTGGTCTCCAAAGTCCAGTTATCATCACCTGGAGAAAAAACTTTACCAAGAACAGTTTTTAAAGAGAAGAAATTTAGTCCAAACCCAAAGTACATATAAATTACAAATAAAAACCAACACAAACCACGCTGCAGCAATTGACGAGACAGGGCAAGATAAGGAATTGCAGAACTCAAAAGGTAATGAAACACATACAGTTGGGAGGACGCCAGAACCTGGATAAGACTTGACAAACAAAGATAATGCATGATTTGCTTCCAGCAAGGAGCTGTGCACAAATACGCTCTTTATCCTGTTTTCTCAGCTGCAGCTAATGAAGGAAATCAGGGCCTTTTTCTCCCCCTTAACCCAAGTTGCTCCTTTATCCATTACTCCCTGCATGCCCTAGGATGAAGAGGGGGTGGCCCTGGGTCTTCCTCTGAAGGTCCAGCCAGACTGTGCCCTTCCCCAGTTTCCTCCACAGCCACTGGAGCCACACTCCCACTCCCTGTCAGCCGCTCGACCTCCCCCTCGGAATCAGATTCCAACAGGGGCATGATACAATCCTGTACAATGACATGACATTGCATATGACATTGGAAACTCCAGCTTAGGCGCTGGTGATTTATACCACTTTCTAGCATTGCTCTGCCAATATATCAGCATTAAAGATGGGTTTTATCTTATCACAATAATTAGAGCGATGCTAGAAGAACACCATAAATCACAACCATGGGAATGACCCAAGGCTACATGTTGAACATGTCAATGCAAGTACTCAGACCTTTGGTGGACATCCACTCAAGCAGTAGTCAAGGAGAATTTGTTATGAGTCACGGAAAAAAGGGGAGGATGCTTAACTTTGATTGAATTGCATCGTACACTGAACACACTGTCCCATGTTTGCCAATCAAGTAATGAAAATGGAGGTGACCAACAATCAAAAGAAGCTCAGCCCTTGGTGATTTCATGGCTCCGTCAATGCAGTTGTTTTATTTATTAAATTTATATTTTATTTTTTATTTATTTATATATTTTGTCAATTGCTTACAAGATAATAGGTATAAGTAAAAACATAGTTATGAATACATGGATACATATGAGAAAAATAAAAAATAAAAGAAACAATAGGACAGGGATGGTAGGCATGTTGGTGCGCTTATGCACGCACCGTACAGGCCTCTTAGAAAAGGGGTGAGGTCAAATAGTAGATAGTCTAAGGTTAAAGTTTTGGGGGTTTGGGGAAGAAACCGGAGTCAGGTAGAGTATTCCAGACATTGACCATTCTGTTGCAAGTCGTATTTCCTGCAATCAAGTTTGGTGTGGTTAACCTTAGTTTGTTATCTATTGTGTGCTCCTGTGTTGTTATGGTTGAAGCTGAAGTATTCATTGACAGGTAAGTCATTGCAATGTGTGATTTTATATGCAATAGTTAGATTGGACTGGAGGCGGCGTAATTCAAGGTTGTCTAGGTCCAGAATTTCGAGTCTGTGGCATAAGGTGTTCTGCAACAAGTAGAGGAGTGGAGAACTCTTCTTGTGAATATTTCTGGACTTTCTCAGCTGTGTTTAATAACGATACGTAATGTGGGTTCCAGACTGATGAGCTGTATTCGAGTATTGGTCTAGCAAATGTTCTGTATGCTCTAGTTATTAGTGTAATATTACCAGAGAAAAAGCTACGTAGGATCAGGTTAACAACTCTTAATGCCTTTTTGGCTTTGTAGTTTGCTGCCCATCTTGCTGCCATGAGACTCTGGGCAGCATATAATTTGATTGCTCATTTGGCCTTAAACATGTAAGCCAACTGCGTGATTTGGGGCCAATCACCAAGAGGCTGTGAGTTCTAGTCTCATTTTAGGCATGAAAACTGGCTTGGTGATTTTGGACCAATCACCAGGAGACTGTGCATTCTAGTCCTGCCTTAGGCATGAAAGTCAGTTGGATAACTTGGGCCAATCACCAGGAGATTGTGAGTTCCAATCCCACCTTAAGCATGAAAGCCAGCTGATGACTTTAGGCCAATCACTAGGAAACTGTGAGTTCTAGTCTCGTCTTAGGCATGAAAGTCTGCTGGGTGACTTGAGCTGACTCCCTCTGTCCAACTCAGCTTACAGGGTTGTTGTTATGGGGAAAGGAGGAGGAAGAGGTAATATGTCTGCTCACTCCTTTGAATCGCTTAAAAGGAAACAAAAGTATGATAAAAATCTAATTCATAAATCTCTCAGAACCTGTGGCACCAAGACCAGGTGGCCCTTCAAACAGAATCTGACATTTATGCAATTCTGATTCCATCCTACACACTATCTTACCCAGACGGGATGTCACCTTCTTAAAGACCGCTGACATGGGGTTTCTGCAACTCCAACACAAAAAGCATTCACACCAGATACCCAGTAAAATAAGACCTAACTGGAAAATAAACCCTAATGCATCTTTTGGAGCAAAAATTAATATAAAACACGGTGTTATTTTCAGGAAAACACGGGTACCTTGTGGCCATCAATTGCAAGCAGAGGAAAGAGTTGAATCAAGGAGCACAGTACAGGTATTCCTCAACTTACAACCATTCATTTAGTGACCATTTAAAGTTACAACAGCACTGAAAAAAAGTAACTTATGACTGTTTTTCACACTTTGCAGCATCCCCATGGTCACGCGATCAAAATTTAGGTGCTTGGCAATTGACTCATACTTATGATGGGTTGCAGTGTCCCCGAATCACGTGATCCCATTTTCCGACCTTCCAACCAACAAAGTCAAGAGAAAGCCACTTAACAACCGTATGATTCACTTAACAATTGCAATGATTCACTTAACAACTATGGCAAGAAAAGTCATAAAGTTCACAACAACTGTATTGCTTAGCAACAGAAATTTGGGTCTCAGTTGTGGTCCTAAGTCAAAGACCACCTCTAAATCCTTTCCACAGAGAACACGGAGGAGTGTTTTTAACCTCTCTACTCCATTCTTTTACTCCCTGTTCTTCTCCATTCCAGCTTTCTCAGCCTGTGCCTTTGTTGTCTTGGTTACCTCTGCAGGCTCACAATGCACTCTGCATTTTCATTTTAATAATATACTCTTGTAAAGCACAATATTTTACTTCAATTGCATGTGTCACTGGAAAAAATCCCTTTGACATGGATGACATTTGTTTATCAACCAACGGAGGTTGTTTTATGCTTCTGGGTAGCTTGGAACAGCTTCGCGAAGAGGACACCTCAGGAGTTTGAAATACGATCCGTATCAACTTTATATAAAACACATAAATAACAAACATCCATCAATTCTAAAACTGCACAGGGAAGAGGAAATGCAAAAAATCGGTGTGTTTTTTAAACCTGTCCACAGCCAAGAGTCGACAAGGCGAAAGACAACATGGAAACAGAAATACATCACTGGAACAATAATAACAATGACAATAATAATAATTTATATGGCACATTATAGAGTATGCAAGTACTTTGCATACATTATCTTGCAATCTTTACAATAAACCAGTGGATAGGTCCATATTTCTAGTTTCGTGTTTGCTTGTCTCAAGCCACTTAATGAACTCTGGTCCAGGCGCTACAATCACTGTATGAAGTCACATTTTATTATATTTAAATTTATGATACAGCAACACTTCCCAGTGCAATTAGTCAATGTGTTTTTTTTTTATTGCTCTGGCCACAGCTTCCTTTGCAATTCCTCAAATCTTTCCTGCAGCCAAATCGCTTGCCGAAGTGATCTAAGATTGCCCGGATGCTGTAAGTTTCTAAAAATCAGTTAACATGCCAACAATTTCCACTGCCTCTTGTTATTTTTGGTCCCTGCTCCCCAGTTTAAGTGACCCCACAAAGATTTTTTTTTTGATGAACTGTTGGCACTTCTGCAGAAAACAAATTTTGAGCCACAGTGATTCATGATTCATTTATAGGCTGCATTTTTCCAGGAATAAACTCAGGCCATTTTAAGCCTGTTTTGGCTCAACATATTTGTTTAAGTTCCCCCAAAGAGGATAATTCAGCAATTGGGTTAAAATCATTGCATAAACCCATCCTGGAGCGCATTTCAATGTTATAATTCAGATTTTCAGCTTAAAATGACACCGTATCTTGCAATAAACAAATAATAGGAGGTATTTTTTGCAAAAGCAAAGTCATTTGCTAAATGACTTTAGAAGAGGTATGTCCACTTTTGGACCAACTGAGGGATACATCATGCTTTGCCCCTAAACTCAACTATACTGAGCCCCTACCATTTCCAAAGTGATTAAAGTTTATTTGGGAATGTGACGGTGCCCTACATTTTTGCAAAGACAGAAGGGAGGGAAAAGGCCTTACAGAGAACATCTACTCTTGAAGCCTTCAACCTGCAAAAAAAGATTACTTTTCTCACATGACAGTTATCAGGTAAAATATTTAAGACTGGACAATCGATTCCAGGAAAGGACCATTAAATGAACTAACTCATCCCTTTTCTGTGCCAGGCCGATGGCCTGACCAGGGGAAAAAGTCCTACGAACTGAATGTGTAAGGTGCTGCATGTTAACCAGTGGTGGGATTCAACCGGTATAACAACCGTTTCGGTGAGCGCGTGCGCAGTGCGTTTTAAATAACAGAGAACAGGTAATCAGAGTTGGAAGGGACCTTGTAGGTCACCTAGTCCACCACCCCCCACCCAAGTGGGAGACCCTACACCATTTCTGACAAATGGCAATCCAATCTCTTCTTGAAAGTCTCAAGTGATGGCGCTCCCACAACTTCCAAGGGCAACTTCTGTTCTAAGGGGTTGATTGTTCTCACTGTCAGAAAGTTTCTCCTTATTTCCAGGTTGAATCTCTCCTTGTTCAGTTTCCATCCATTATTCCTTGTCTGGCCTTCGGGTGCCTTGGAAAATGGCTTGATTCCTCTCTTCTCTATGGCAGTCCCTCAAATATTGGAAGACTGCTATCATGTCTCCCCTGGTCCTTCTCTTTACTAGACTAGCCAGGCCCAGTTCCTGTAACTGTTAGCTCTAAATCAATGAATACTTCAGCTTCAACCATAACAATACAAGACCACACAATAGATACAAACTCAAGGTTAACCACACCAAACTTGATTGTACGAAATACGACTTCAGCAACAGAGTGGTCAATGTCTGGAATCCTCTACCTGACTCTGTGGTTTCTTCCCCAAACCCCAAAAACTTTTAGACTGTCTACTATTGACTTCACCTCTTCCCTAAGAGGTCTGTAGGGGGCGTGCATAAGCGCACCAATGTGCCTACCGTCCCTGTCCTATTGTTTCTTTTTCTTTCTTTCTTATATGTATCCATGTATTCATAACTATGTTTTTTTACTTATACCTAGTATCTTGTAAGCGATTGACAATGATAAATACATAAAATAAAAAATAAAAATAAAAACTTACCTTCTACTGCAGCTCCAGGAAGTAAAAACAGTTAAATATGCTTTACCACACCTATCAGCTGGGCTTCAAACAAAGGAAATAGAGGACAGACCAGCACAGTGGGCAGTGACAACTCGTCACCAGAATGACTGGTTCTCCCAAACCAGTCCGTACCGACTGAATCCGACTCCTGATGTCTACCTCCAACTACTGTAATGGCAAACCTATGGCACACGTGCCAGAAGTGTCACACAAAGCCACTTCGGCTAGCATGCAAGTGGTCGCCTGGAAGAGCCGCATTGTGCATGTGCGTGCGCACCACCGCCAGCCAGTTGATGGTTGGGTATCTGCCATGCATGTGCAGAGGGAGACACATGCATGGGAGTCACAGAGGTATGCGGCGTGCAGAGGGATTGTGTGTGCATACACAGAGGCATGCGGTGTCGAGGGGAGATTGCACGTGCATGGGGTTGGGGGGCTCACATGCGCATTGCATCATGGGTGCAGGTATGAGAGCATACTTTTGGCAAAGGTTAGCCATCACTGTCCTACTACTCTCTTGTTACGTGTTAACTCGATGCACGTAGAGATTTCCATGACATTCTCAAATATTTATTGTTGTCAAAAATTATCAAAGACAGGAAGGCGTCGATTTACAACTATCTGTTTAGAGACCATTCAGCGTTATGATGGCACTGAAAAAAGGGACTTATGGCCATGTTTCATCCTTATGACCTTTGCAGTATCTCCTTGGGATCAAAATTCAGGCACTTGGCAACTGGCATGTATTTATGACAGTTGAAATGTCCTGGGGTCATGTGATCACCTTTTGCGACCTTCTGACAAGTAAAGACAAGGGGGGGGGAGCCAGATTCACTTAACGACCATGTTACTAATTTAATGGTTGCAGTGATTCAGTTAACAGCTGGGACAAGAAAAGTCGTAAAATGGGGCAAAATTCACTTAACAGCTGTGTTGCTTAGCAATGGACATTTTGGGTTCAATTGTGGTCGTAAATCAAAGATTAAGTAAATCAAGGATTAAGTAAATCAAGGATTAAGTAAGTCAAGGATTAAGTAAATCAAGGATTAAGTAAATCAAGGGGAGACAGGATAGCAGCCTTCCAAAATTTGAGGGGCTGCCCCAGAGAGGATGAAGGGGTCAAGCTATTTTCCAAGGCACCTGAAGGCCAGAGAAGGACGAATGGATGGAAACTGAACAAGGAGAAATTCAACCTGGAAATAAGGAGGAATTTTCTGACAGTGAGAACAATCAATCAGAGGAACAGAAGTTGCCTTCAGAAGTTGTGGGAGCTTCACCCCTGAAAGCTTTCAAGAAGAGACTGGACTGTCATCTGTCAGAAATGGTGTAGGGTCTCCCACTTGGGCAGGAGGGGTTGGACTAGATGACCTACAAGGTCCCTTCCCACTCTGATTATCTGTTTAATCTGTTTTAATCTGCTTATTAACTGTGGTGATTCACTTAACAACTGTGACAAAGAAGGTTGTGAAATGAGGCAAAACTGATATGACAAAATGTCTCACTTAACAGCAGAAATGTTGGGCTCAGTTGGGGTCGTAAATCAAGGACAACGTGTATTCTATGCTGGGATGTGGGTTTTATTTAATCCTGCTGAAGATGATGACACAGAACAAGTAATTTACTCCAGCAGAAAGTTATTTTTTCCCCTCGCTTTGCACTTCTAAGATCCTTGCCAATGAGATGAGTTTGGAATAGCAATGAGCTAAACTCAGAGCTATTATTTATATCTTCCCGCAGTGAAATTATCAACTTAAAGGGATTGAAAAAGGGGTAAAGAGAAAGGGAATTATTTCAAAACAAAATTAAAAAAAAGAATTCTTCAATATCTTGTGATTTCTAAACTAGAGAGAAGACAAATATTGAGGGAGGAGACCCAAACATTTAGGAGATAGTGCTAAGGTAAGTAAATAAGAATACAAAACCCAGCCTTTTGGGGCTGCTCAATTTGATTTAAGATTCTCTCATTTTCAAGATTAAATAAGAAGGTGGTTTACAACAAACAACAAAGCATCATTATTTTTATTTTCCAGAGAGCTTTCAGGCCCAGATAGATTCCTCAAGCTGTTGTTAGAAAGAAGCAATGAAATCTGTTATTTGGTTGCAAGTCTGTCCACATTTGCTCAGAAATTATAGGAGATAATAAAAGTATTCTGGCATTTTAGGCAAATGGTGGACACAAAAACCACATTTTTTGTCATTTAATGGATGTTTTGTGATGCCCATTGAGATACCATGACCTGTTTTCAAAGATGAAAATGCATCCACAGAGATTTAAAAGTTGCTTCCTTGTGGAACACTGCGTTTAGCATTTCGAACACACTAAAAAAAAAACCTAGTTCATAAAGAATAATTTCATACATTTAAGAGAAATAGACATGGTTTTAATGTTGACTACAGGACAAAGGCTAGGCTTAGAATATGTAAACCAAAGAAAGAACACAACTTCACATGGATGAATGCCCAGGAATGTCCGAAGTCCAAAATCCGAGAACACAATATAAAATTTCCTTTTATGCATAAATTGATCGTCTTTCAGGTGACCCATTCTTAAGACACTTAGCTTTATTCAACATTTAGCTTTATTCAAAAAAGACTGAATTACCAACTGAACCCTCTATGGCATCTTTTATGGACATACGGTTATATGGACATATATTATCTTATTCCTCTCATAATTCTCAGTGAGTGGAAGAATGTAAGAATTGTAGAGTGGTATATCCAGAGAGATCCAGGCTATTAAAAGCAGGCTTCAAGTTTCAAAATTATATTTTAATTGACAAGAAACCATGACGAGATCCAGTTGGGTTTTCACTGTGTGGCAAAAATTTACTCTTCAGTTTCTCCCTAGAGGATTTTACATTTAGGATTAGAATATATTAACAAGAACTAAGTATGTACTCATATAGGGGCAGAATAAATGATCAGATAGTTAAACTCTGGCAATTAACACACTAGGCCACTTTCTCTCCATTAGAAGGTCATCTCCAATAGATCTTGAGAGACAATCAAAACTATCAAAATTCTCCAGAGTCAAATGCCTTTTTCAATCCCACCTCCGAGTCCACAATGCAAATATTCCATTCTTGTAAGAGTCTAAAACCACATATTTCAGCCAACAATGAGCTTCCCTCTCTGTGAACGATGCACAATAGAAAGCAAAACCAAAAAACAGATTTCTAATGAGATGACATCACATTGACTATTCAATAAATCCAAAGTGAAAAAAGCTGAGTTTTACTTTCTTGGATAATCAATAAAGAAATTCTTGGATAATCAATAAAGAAATTCTTGGGACATCAATAAATGCACTCTTGGAGCATCAATAAATGCACTCTTGGAGCATCAATAAATACACTCTTGTGGGCCACAATATATGTTTATGTTGAGCATAGACACAACTTAAGCAACAGACAATTTGTGAAGTCTTTACTGGCCCACTAAACTTTAGATTAATTGTCCAAATGTACAACCATGACTCTTATAATAAATACAAATACCATCCTGAAAAGATCAGCTTCCTTTCCATACTCTGGGGAAAAAAATGGAAATAAAATTTACTTGTCCCATAATTCCAGTTATGTTCCATGTTGATTTAAACACCACCATTCCAAACCACAAATGCCTAATCTAGAATCTAACTAGGTTAGGCAGATCTCAAGACCTCTCTTTCTCACACTGATCGATTTATACAAAACTAGTTTCTCTTCAAACCAGTAGCAAAGCTTCACCAAAACTACAGCAATCCTTGGAAACCAGAAGCTCGTCCTTCCATCGATCAAGACCATTAACAAATTCAACCTGCAGCATGCCACAATGACTTCAGAAAATCCAGTCCTACCTTCTTTAAATTGCCACTTTTGGTACCCACGAAGGCCAACGAATGGTTCTTATAGATGTAGGCAATGACTGATGTTATCCTGTCCTGATCTTCGGTGAAGATGGGCAGTCCTCGTACCATCTCAGACACTCCAAGAGGGGCATTCATATCCAGACCGCAGAAGTTGTCATCGATGGTTAATAGCTGAGACAAAAAGGAAAGGAAGTACAAACAATGTTATGTGAGAATTCTACGTCTTGTCAACACTTACCCAGAGAACATTAACGAATCCGGACCAAGTTATGTTATGTCCAAGACGTTTAAAGGAAATAGATCTATTCGGTTCTAAGAAACTGATCAAAACTCTGGTCATCTTGATGTCAGAACATGGATTCTCCTGCTAGTATCCCATCACATGCTATTTAACAAATGAAAAATTGGTTGCAGGAATTGGGTACGTCTCTAGTCTAGTAAAAAGAAGGACTAGGGGTGACATGATAGCAGTCTTCCAATATCTAAGGGGCTGCCACAAAGAAGAAGGGGTCAACCTATTTGTTGTGACCCTCCAACAGTCAGCAGAGCTGGCAGCAGATTCGGACAGTGAGGAGGTTGGGGAGGAACATGGGCCAGTCCTGGAGTCTGGGGAGGCTCTGAGGATGCTCTGCATTGGAGGCAGAAATGGGGCCAGGGCCATCCAACAGTTATCAGCTGCCTTCGGAGTCGGACATCAGTGGGGAAGAAGAACAGCTGGAGCCTGTTCCCAGTGTGCACATGCACAGAGCTGCCAGGAGAAGAAAACAGTTAAGGAACAAGGGTCAACTCAGGAGTAAAGCCTCAGGTGGACAGTGAATGGTGAAGATGGTATTTGATTTTGCTGTACAAGGTGCAATGACAATAAAGTAAATTAACTAACTAACTAATGGCCCCTTCCATAGGGAATAAAGTGCAGTGAAAGGGGAGTGGGGTTCGCAGGAGACAATTAGTTCAATTCATTAGGGTGAAGATCTTTTCCTGACTTCTTGCCAAGTATTGTCAGCTACAGAGTGGCGTTTTGAAGATATCGGCCTGGCAACTCTCCAAGGCTGATAAAGATCTGTAGTTGTGAATTCTCTTGAAAGACTGTTGGCCGGGATTTTGCTGGAGAGGAATTCACTTTAAACTAAATAAAAGGGGTTTTATTGGGACGAAGAGTCGGCTTCATGATTTTGAGAAGCCTAGGTCAGAATACTATTCTCCAAAATACCTGAAGGTAGAACAAGAAACAATAGGTAGAAACTAATCAAGGAGAGAAACAACTAAGAACTAAGGAGAAATTTCCTAACAGTGAGAACAATTAATCAGTGAAAAAGCTTGCCTTCAGAAGTTGTAAATGCTCCAACACTGGAAGTTTTTAAAAAGATGTTGGATAACCATTTGTCTCAAGTGGTGCAAGGTTTCCTGCATGGGCAGTGGGTTGGACTAGAAGACCTCCAAGATCCTTTCCAACTCTATTTTTCTGTTAAGGCCAGGCAGAGATTAAAATCATGGTAACCTTTTTCCTTATGGGCACAAATAGGCACAAACTGTCAGGCATGAAAAACCAGGTTCACACATGCTCAATCAAACTGATTTATTGCTAAAAGTCTCTGTACAGGAATCTTCTCAACTAACAATTAGCACCTGGTTAGAATTAAGATAAGGGTTAACAGCACTCAAGGAGGATTGGATTTTGTTTGCGGCTACGGAGGGATTCTAGGCTGATCCCTCTCTTCACTCCACCCCCTAGGTTCTGCCACTCTTTCTCCTACACAAATCAGTAAACAACATATCTGCTTATTTATTTATATATTTGAATAATTTATACCGATGCCCACCTCACAGCAATGTCTGGTGCACAAAGCTTTTTTTAAAAAAACAACAAACTTGGCCAAATAGTAGTATTTGAGGAGCCAGACAAGATGGCGTCTATGCCTGAAGCAAATGTTGCCATATGCCTCCACTGCTGCTAAGACCTGCTTTAAACATACATCTTCAGATAATTAAACACAGCCAAATCCATGATTTTCACGAGAAATACTAATAAAGAGATTTGTACTTTTCCTCTTCTTTTCCCTCTGGTAATAAAACTAGTCTTTAGCTTATTTCAGCTTCTAGAACAGAAAACAAGTCAGAAAAAGACAGAAAGAGAAAGGAAACGGAAAGTAAGAAAAAGAGAGAAAGGGAGAGGGGAGAGGGAGAGGGAGAAAAGAAAGGAGGGAAGGAGGGAGGGAAGGAGGGAAGAAAGAAAGAAAGAAAGAAAGAAAGAAAGAAAGAAAGAAAGAAAGAAAGAAAGAGAAAGAAATTGAGAGTGTATTGGAGAGGGAGGGGAAGGAAGGAAGGAAGGAAGGAAGGAAGGAAGGAAGGAAGGAAGAGAAAGAAAGTAAGTAACTATTGGAGAGGGGGGGAGGGAAGAAGGAAGGAGAAGGAAGGAGGGGGAAGGAAGGAAGGAAGAAAGAAAGAAAGAAAGAAAGAAAGAAAGAAAGAAAGAAAGAAAGAAAGAAAGAAAGAAAGAAAGGGTGAAATTGAGAGTGTATTGGAGAGGGAAGGGAGGGAAGGAAGGAAGGAAGGAAGGAAGGAAGGAAGGAAGGAAGGAAGGAAGGAAGGAAGGAAGGAAGGAGAGAGACATGACCAATGGCAACATCTGAATCAAACACCCAAAAATATTAAATAACATCTCCTTGAAATCAAACTTCTGGGGCTTTTAAGGATACATCTATGATGCTTTATTGGTAAAAATTAAGCTTGATAAGGGTGCCTACTAGCTTTATGCAAACAGACACCTCCAGCCCTATAAGGGAAAGCAGATGAGAAACTGGCATTTAGAATTGGGTTATACTTGACCTTCACGTGTCAATCATGCAGAGATTTTTATGGGTTATTATACATCTACAAGTCCCAACAGGGGAACTTTAACCTTGAAGCTAAGAGACTTTTATTCAGATGTAATTTAGGCAGGAAAGTTCCTCAAATTTATTGGCTTTCATGTCCAGGGCTATTTAGGTTCCTTTTCTTGTTTTATTATACAAACTCATGCGCCCACATACCAGTCCCAGATCAAAGCATCAGTGTCAGGTTTCCAAAGAGACCTGCAGATTCTTAATGCACCACAAACTTCAATGCCTGTCTTTGCTACAATCACACTTTCCAACACATGGCTTCAGGCAAAAAGTATCATCTACACTGTGTATTATAAAATATCTAATTTCCTAAAAGGGGGATGGGAATTGCATTTCTTACAGGCAAGAAGTTTTTACTCTCTGGTGTTTCCAACTGGCCTTTGGCATAGTTTACATGTCATAAATAAAAACAGCAAGATCATTATTGATTTTTTCCAATTTTTCCTAGGAGGAAATACATTCGTTAGCCCAGAGGTCTTGAATATATCAATGGTACAAAAGTCTATCTAATTTATATCAATCCATTGCCGTAGTTTGAAACCAGACTTTCTACCAGTTGTAAGTGTTGTGGTCCGCTGGCGGCCTGTGGAGCTGGCAGCAGAGTCAGACAGCGGGGAAGAACATGGGACAATCCGGGAGTCTGGGGAGGACTCAGACGAGGGATCTGTGTCCGACACAGAGATGGGGCCAGGGCCATCTGAGAGTTATGTGCTGACTCCGGAGCCTCCAGAATCTGGCAGCAGTGAGGCAGAGGAACAGGGGGAGCCTATTCCCAGTGTGTGCTTGTCCAGAGCTGTCAGAAGGCAAGAACGGTTAAGATAAAAGGGGCAACTCGGGAGTAAGGCTTGGAGATGATTGGCCTCTCCCATAAGACATAAAGAAGGAGCAAAGGGACAGGAGTCTTTGCAGGAAGCAACTTTGTTCATACTGGTCGGTTTGAAGCCTGAAGCTCTGTGTTGACTTCCTGCTCCATTTGGCCTTGTACAGGTAATTATGTACAACCAACATGAAGAACGGTTGCAGGAACTGGGCATGCCCAGTTCATCATACGTTTTAGCCCCCAGTCCCCTAATCATCCTGGTTGCTCTTCTCTGCACTCTTCTAGAGTCTCAACATCTTTTTTATAATGTGGTGACCAAAACTGGATGCAGTACTCTTGGTGTGGTCTTACTAAGGCTTTATAGAGTGGTATTAAGACTTCCCTTGATCTTTCCACTCTAGTTTCCACTCTCCTTCATTGAATGTGGAATTACAAGGATTTGCTTTGGGTAATAATTTTTGGGCTTCTGATGATATGCTATGAATTCTTGGCTCGTGATGACTTTTCTTCGTGTTGTGGAATTAAATTTTGCCTGATGGATTTGTCTTCTTTGGGAAACTTTGAAATGCCCTGTGGACTCATTGGGCCCTTGCTCTGTGGACCAGCATTGGCCTGCTTTTGGTTGGACTTAATTGGGACAGTGTTGAGTTTTGAGTGAGGGGAATTGCTGGGGAACATTAATAAACCCTTGTTAAGTGTGGGTGTGAGTAAGGGGGACAGTACGTGGCATTTCGGAAGGAACTTATTTCCTTGAAATAGTGGCCAAGTTGTAGGTGTTTGGCAAGACTCTCTAAGTCTAGGCTGGGACAGTTTCTTCTAACAGCAGAGATGATGGCTCCTGTTGCTTGGTAGGAGAAGAGAGTCTTTTGAGAAGAATCACATCATGCTGAGGGTGTTTGCTTAAGGAAGATGCAATGTTGGAGAGAGGAACACACCCATCTTCTGGTACTAATTATACTAATTATGTTCTTCCAGGGAGCTGAGGACTCTTGGTTTTGAGTGATTGGATAATTAGAAACACAAATAGAAGGGCTTATGACGAACAGGTAGAATACATGGAAACTGATCTACCCAATGCAAAGTTTATAGGCATCAGTGTCCATCTAGATCAAGGCTCTCCAAACTTGACCACTTTTAAGACTTGTGGACTTCAACTCCCAGAATTCCTCAGTTAGACATGCTGACAAATTTGGAGATCCTGATCGAAACAATCTATGGATAATGCAAGAGAGGAGCTAGTACTCACAAATTCTTGTTGGCACCAAGAATCTTAGCAATGTTAAACAAGGCTAAAACGTATGAAGAACGGTTGCAGGAACTGGGTATGTCTAGTCTAATGAAAAAAAGAAGGTCTGGGAGAGATGTGATAGTAGTGTTCCAGTATCTCAGGGGCTGTCCAAAAGAAGAGGGAGTCAAGCTATTCTCCAAAGCAGCTGAAGGCAGGACAAGAAACAATGGATGGAAACTAATCAAGGAGAGAAGCAACTTAGAACTAAGGAGAAATTTCCTGACAGTTAAAACAATCAATCGTTGGGACAACTTGCCTCCAGAAGCTATAAATGCTCCAACATTGGAAGTTTTTAAAAAGATGTTGGGTAACCATTTGTCTGAAGTGGTGTAGAGTTTCCTGCCTAGGCAGGGGGTTGGACTAGAAGACCTCCAAGGTCCCTTCCAACTCTGTTATTCTATTCTAAGTCCCAGAGGACAATCTCAAAGTACTAATTAGCAGATGGAAGGTGAAGAATGCCAAGGTAGCTTTCACAGAAATGCTACTTGTTCCATGGACACCCAGACCAGGGTGTCTCAACCTTGACCCCCTGAAACCTCCTGTGGGCTTCAATTCCCAGAATTCCCCAGCCAGTTGCTAATGTATTGTGAGTGCTTGTTTGAGCTGGCTGGGGAGTTCTGGGAGTTGAAGTCTACACATCTTCAGGTGGTCAAGGTTCAAGTACAGAGACCGAGCAAACCATGTCCAATATGTAAATGAGACACTGGACGTTGATAGCGAGGTTAGCTTTGTTAGATGCTGGGATACAAAATCTGGAATCATGAGATCAGAAGGGACCTTGGAGATGTTCTAGTCCAACCCTACGCCATTCTGGACCAACAACTGTCCAATCTCTTCTTGAAAACATCCTGTTATGCCTTTGGTAGAGTCGGACTCTGAGGGAGAGGAGGAACAGCCGACAAGGAGTGGAGGTGTGGTTCCGGAGGTTGTGGAGGAGGCTGGGGAAGGGCAGAGGCCGGCTGCGCAATCAGAGAAAGAACCAGGCCCATCCTCTCTTCATCCTAGGACACGCAGGGAGGAATGGAGAAGGAAACAACTTATGAGAGAGGAAGTGGCCATGATCCCCCTCATTGTGGCAGCTGGGGAGAAAAGTATATAAGAGAGACAGTTAAAACACAGCGTTGCCAGAAGCAAAGGGTGTTTTATATTGGTCTGAAGTTATCTTGGTTGGCATCCTTCCAACAGACTGTGCCTTGCTATCTCCTTGAAGTTGGTAATTACTTCTCCTGTTCCATTGTGGAAATTTCTTCGTTGTAGTTTGTTTTGGTTTTTTATTTCACCTATATCTGCTCATTAAGTTCAGACTGTATTGCTTTCTTTTGAAGACTATTTTTGAGTAATTTTTATCTCCAACTAAGTATTATTAAACAGTGGGACCAAGTTGGAGGCATTAAAGAACTTTTATTTACATTTTGGATTTTGTTACATTTGTGTTACAGTCCGAGTCATCACACATCCAGTGTTGGAGCATTTACAAGCTGATCCATTGATTAATTGTCTTCACTGTCAGGAAATTTCTCCTTAGTTCTAAGTTGCTTCTCTCCTTTATTAGTTTCCATCCATTGCTTCTTGTCCCTGCCTTATCAGGTGCTTTGAATGAACTAGATCAATCTCGCCTCTCGTTTCCAGTGACAGACCTCAAAGATTGGAAGAAGAGTGTATCATTCACCTCTATAGTCCTTCGTCTTTATTAGACTAGATCGGCACGCCAGTGGTGCGTTGAACGGCTATCTAGGCCGTATTTGTAGCTGGCGTCGCGATGGTGGTGGCCTCGCTGGAAGGGTAGCGTGGTGTGTGTCCTTGTGCTGCGTCGCGTCCTTCTTCACGTTCTAAGTCGCTCAGACAGTCTGTAATTTTACCTCGGTTAAAAGGTGTAAATACTAAATCTGTATGAAGTTTCTCCTCGGTGGAAAAATGTAGATGGCTAACAGGAGGACATACAAAACCTGCTGGACCAATACTCTAATACAGCTCATCCATCTGGAATCCGCGACCATGTATCAGGTATAAAAATAAATTGACGAGTCCAGAAGTATTTTACAGTCCTCTGCTCACAACAGATATACCGACATCATCAGGCTTGAGATTTTGGGCTTGGACAAATCTTGAACTACAACCGCCTAGGGTTGGACTTCAGCGTAGTACACAAATGGTACATTGACTGGTAAGTCATGACTACTTAGCTCAAGCTAACCACACAAGAGCACACAACGGATACAAACTCAATGTAAAACCACTCCAAACTTGATTGCAGAAAGTACGACTCATGAACAGAGGTGGTCAGTACCTTAATGCACTACCTGACTCGTTATTGCATCCCTAACCCCCACTCCGTAACCTTAAATTATATTCCGACCCATTCCTAAGAGGTCTGTAAGGGCGTGCATAAGTGCTCATGTGCTACGTCCTGTCCTATTGTCCCATTTATTAGCACCTATTTCCTGTATTCTTACTCATGTTTATACTTGATCTATATCTTGTGTGCCATTTGCAAATCATAAATCAAAAATAAAAATAAAAAGAAAGAAGGAAAGAAAAAAGGAAGGAAGGAGAGAAAAGAATGGAGGGAGGAGAGAAATGAAGGGAGGGTATACGCATTCCCAAGAAATCTGTAAAGGAGTGTGCATAAGGGCACCATCCTTGTCCTATTGTCCCCATTTATTCATATCTATTTCTTGTATTCTTACTCATGTTTATACTTATACCTATTATCTTGTAAGCAACTGACAAATCAAATAAATAAAATCAAATAAATCTGTACAAGGAAGATAGGCTTTTCTTGAACCAAAATGGAACCAGGATGCGGACATATAACCTCAAAACAATGAAATAGATATGGCCAACATTGACGAACACTCATTGATGAATGGTAAACGTGATCCAATTAATAGACAAAAAAGACAGTGAAAAAGGCTCAAGCCAATAATCAGAAAAAAAGGACATGATGTTTGAGTGTTTCTGTGCCAACCCGTAGAAAGCTCTCATCCAAGATGTGGAAGTCGGTAATGAATGAGAGCATGAATGCAATGCGGGGTGGGGGGAGAAATTTGGTGGGATGGAGATAATTGGGGGCTACAGACCTTTAATGCTAACTTTATCGAAAGGGCGACAAAGAACACGCCGGAAAGGTGCCGTGTTTCTTATCTTGGGGATCTACTGCTTGTAATCACCTCAGAAGCATCTGATTGGCCATTGCACAAGGCAAAATGCTGAACTACATTGGGATTCCTACATTCTTATAAAGATGAAAATGAACTTTTGGCTAACATGATGATCCCCTTTCTCCTGTATCCTTTTCTGATCCCATTTCTCCTGCATCCATATGCTGAGAATATCCTTGATGAGGACACAGAGATCAATGATCTCTGTGTCCTCACGAAGGATATTCTCAGCGTATGGTCCCCTGTGGATCAGACCAAAATTGATCTGCATCAAACAAAAAGAGGACATGGAAAAGAACATTTGTAACTCAGAGTTAAACTGTGGCATCCTTGGTGTTCTCTGAGCTTGGCTGTTTTCTTGCAGATGTTTTATGACCCAACATCATGAGTGCTAGAAGGGAGGGAGGGTTGTAGAGAGGAGGAGGAGGAGGAGGAGTGAGAAGAAAAGGGAGAGATAGAGGAGTAGCAAGAGGAGGACTGTAGGGTCCTTGGTGCTCTCTAAGTTTGACGGTTTTCTTGCAGACATTTCATGACCCAACTAGGTAACATTATCAGTGCTACAAGAGAATGAGATTTGGGGAGCGGAGAAGGAGAAGGGAAGGAGGAGGAAGAAGGAGAAAAAGAAGAGGATAACAAGAGTAAGAGGAGGCTTGTGGGGTCCTTGGTGCTCTCTGAGGTTGGTTGTTTTCTTGCAGATGTTTTATGACCCAACTATGTAACATCATGAGTGCTAGAAGGGAGGGGGTTGTGGAGAGGAGGAGGGGGAGGAGGAGGAAGAAGAAGAAGAGGAAGAGATAGAGGAGTAGCAAGAGGAAGAGAAGGACTGTGGGGTCCTTGGTGCTCTTTGAGCTTGCTTGTTTTCTTGCAGACATTTCATGACCCGACTAGATAACATAATCAGTGCTAGAAGGGAGTAGGGTTTGCTCTCTATCTAAATACACAATGCACTGACTTCCTCTTTCAGTGTTGGTGGGAGTGTTCTTGGTAGTTCCCACCAACGCTGACAGGGCAAATCACTTCTATATAAACAGAGACTATCTACACAACCAGACTCACCGATGTTTAATGCTTATTTCCATTTGTTGGAAAGATTTTGTCGCACTTTTCCAATTTAACAACAGGGTTTTTCAGATGTCTTCAATTAAAAAGACACAAAATGAGGTTCAGAGAGGTCATTGCGGCTTTGGCGGCCAGCTCTCTTTCACGCTACTCACACAAAAAACGCTCAGGTACCACCGCACTTCTGGATCGGCGGGTGTCCAATTCGCGTACACATCTCAGAGTCAGCCCAGGTGCATCAGGAAACCTAGTGCAGAGAGTTTGTTCTGCCAAGGAGCAATTAGCATAATTATTATTTTGTTTCCCCGTCAAAATTGCAACTTGGGCTCCTGAACACCATGGTGTGCACACAAATAAATGAGCTTTTAAAAAATTAAAAACACAACAGAAGGTAATCATATTTTTGTATGTGCGGAGGTAGTGTTTTCATCCAGGGATTGTGGATCTGTTGGCAAGGACCAGTTTGTTAAGATGAGAAAGGAAGTTAAAACTGAAAATGAGGAAACGTCAATCGGTCTGTGGGAAAGTAAAGCATCTGTCAGAGGCGATGCCTGTGGGACACAGTCAAAAAAAGTCAAGACAACAGACACACCACACTGCACATGAAGCTCCACCTATTCTTTAGGAGTGGAGCTTTTATGTTCCCATTGGACCACCATCTTGAATTTTTTTTGACCACCTCTATGAACAGCCCTAATGGCTCAGTGGCTAAGACGCGAAGCTTGTCGATCAGAAAGGTCAGCAGTCTGGCGGTTCGAATCTCCAGCACTGCATATTAGAGTGAGCTCCTGTTNGAAAGCATGTAAAAAATGCAAGTAGAAAAATAGGGATCTTTTTGGTGGGAAAGGAACGGCGTTGAAGGCGTTTAGTCATGCCGGCCACAGGATCTTCGGACAGCGCTGGCTCTTCGGCTTTGTAACGGAGATGAGCATTGGTGCCCATAGAGCCGGAAACAACTAGCACAGAGGTGCAAGGGGAATCTTTACCTTTACCTATGAACAGCCCTAAATGTTAACCCTAGACTTTTTAGTCCCTAATTTATTATCATAACTGAGTCTGGAAATTACAGTTGTAACTCATGTGAGTGTTGTAAAGCAGGTCGCCGTGAGTTCTAACCCAAATTTGCAACCTGTTTTGTGGTGGTTGTTAAGAAAATGTAGCAGCTGTAAAGCAATGTTGTCATAAGCAAAGCCAAGTGTCATGCCCTTGTTGGAGTGTGACACCGAGGGAGAGATGGAACAGCTGACAGTAAGTGGGAGTGTAGCTCCGGAGGTTGTGAAGTAAACTGGGGAAGGGCACAGGTCGGATGGGCATTCAGAGGAAGACCCAGACCCACCCCCTCTTCATCCTAGGGCAGGCAGGGAGGAACAGAGATGGGAGGTGAGGGTGTGGTCTATGGGGGAGGAAGGGCCCTGATCCCCTTCATGGGCTGCAGCTGGAGGACTGAGTTAAAAGGACAAACTGCACACAGGAAAGTTGCTGAAGCAAGCATGCATGTATTCTTTTCTGTGTTTGGCTTCCTCCAACTGTGGTGCTGTGTGTATCTCGGTAGAAATCTGCAATTAATCATTCCTGTGTCTGCTGTAGTAATTCCTTCAATGTTGGTATGTTAGGTTTTTTATTTTGAATTAACTTTACTTTTGGTGCGGACTGCATTTACTCCCTCTGTAAAACTGTTTTCTTTAAGAGTTGATATCCCTGCCGGGAATAATTGGACATTGGACCAAGTTAGAGGCATTAAAGGGACTTCTTCTCTTATTTACTAATTATTTTTGTGTCACAACTCAGGTCATCACACCGAGGTTGTCAAGTGAACTGTTGTGTTTCCAGGGGAGTGCTTTGCTGTGAAACCGAAAGTGAATGCCAGTTTCTCACAAAAACAGGTAAATGTGGTCGATGTGATTGTGGAGCCTGAAAATTGACCGATACGCAGGCGGTTGACAAGTGCTCAAAACTGTGTGTGTGTGTGTGTGTGTGTGTGTGTGAGTGAAGAGAGAGAAGAGAGAGAGAGAAGAGAGATGAGAGAGAGAGAGAAGAGAGAGCAGAGAGAGAGAGAGAAGAAACAAATTCTCAAAAATTGTGTCATTTTTTGGGGTGGGGGATGTCTATCATAACTTCAAATAGCTGCTAAAACAATGGTCGTAAGTCGATACAGGGATAAACACTGGCAGTCAGGGATGACACTGATTTTGTTGCAGGACATTCTGAAGTCAAAAGTGGGTTTTCCACAATGTGAAAAGTTAGCTAGTTCGCTATCAGTGGGCACCACGGAAGACAGAAAGCTGGCAGTTTCTCTCTCTCAGCACAGCTCGCCTAACAGCATTGTTGTTGTGGGGAAACCAGGAGGAGGAAGGGTATTAGTATGTTAGCCGCCCTAAGTTATGTATCAAAATGATAGATGGATGGTGATGGATGGAGATAGATAGGTAGGTAGATAGACAGCACAGACAGATAGCATGGAAATAGAGCAGATATCCATATGATAGAAAAAAGAAAGTGAGTGAAAGAAACAAAACAAAACAGAAGAAAAAAGACATAGAGAAAGAAAAAGTGTGCAATTGAGAGGTATAATGAAAGAGACAGAAGAAAGAGAGAAGGGAGGGAGAGTGGGAGCGGAAGGAAGAGGAAAGAGGGAGGAGAGAAGAAAGAAAGGAAAAGAGGGAGGAGAGGGGGAAGAAATGAAGGAAGAAAAGAAAAGAAAGAAGAAAGAAAGAAGAAAGAAAGAAAGAAAGAAAGAGAAGAGAAAGAAGAAAGAAAAGAGGCAGAGAGGGGAGAAAGAAAGAGAGAGAAAGAGAAGGAAGAAGGAAGATAGAGAGGAAAAAGAGGAAAAAAGAAAGAAAGAGGAAAAGAGGGAGGAGAGGAGAAGAAGAAAGGAAAGAGAAAATGGAGAAGAAGAGGAAAAGTGGGGATAAAAGAGAGAAGAGGGAGAGAGAGGAAAGAAAGAAAGAAACTCAGTCATCAAGCAAGGACAAGAAAGAAAGAAAGAAAGAAGAGAAAGAAGAAGAAAGAGAAGAAAGAAAAAAAGACGGAAAGAGGGAGGAGAGAGAGGGAAAGAAAGAAAAAGAAAGAGTATAAAGTAGGGGAAAGGGAGGAGAGGAAAAGAAAGAGGAAAAGAGGGAGGAGAGAGGGAAGAAAGAAAGAAAGAAAGAAAGAAAGAAAAAGTAAGGAGAGAGAGAAGAGAGAAGGAAAGAAAAAAGGAAAGAAAGAAAGAAAGAGGGAGGGAGGAGAGGGGGAAGAAGAAAGAGAGAGAGAAAGGAAGAAAGAAGGAAGAAAGAAGAAGTCAAAAAGAAAGAGGGAAAGAGGGAAGAGAGAGAGGGAAAAGGAAAAAGAAAGATAGAAAGAAATAAGGGAGACATAGACAGGCAGGACGGACGACGGGCGGAAAGATACGAAAGATGCAGAAACGCGCGACATAAGCGAAAGAAAGCAAAGAAGAGCAAAGACAGAAAGAAAGAAAGAAAGAAAGAAAGAAAGAAAGAAAGAAAGAAAGAAAGAAAGAAAGAAAATTCTCCAACTCCCTGTGGACACTGCAGTTGTGGGTCCAAGTGGGACTTGGCCCCAAGACAAAAGTGAATGAAATCCATCCAAGACCATGACCGCATTCCCAAACAAAGACCTTATTGTACCAACTGGGTTGCTTCTTGGGTTGACCCTGAGACCCGCCATGCCTAAAATAGCCTCCAATTCCCTCTATGAATAGCCTCAGCATCGCTGCTCCCCCTTCCCCGGCATGCCAACTCTCTGATACTCTCATCACTTGACCTTTTCTCTCTTTTTTTCTTCCATTTTTCCATTTCTCTGCCTGGCCATCTTGCAAAGCTGCAACGCCGCAAGGCAGGCCAGGCAATTGGGGATCTAGACTGAACTCCCTAAGGGACCCATCCAGAGCTCTGTGAGAACAGCAGCCCCCCCCCCCAAAAAAAACCCAAAGCTTCANGCCCCCCCCCCCAAAAAAAACCCCAAAGCTTCAAACATGGGGTTCCTCCAGCTTCTTCTCATCTACTTCTCCAAGCGGGGTCTCCCTGGTGGAAAGTGGGAGTAAGGAAGGATGATCAGAAGTCTGGAGACAAATATCGTACAATGAACGGTTGCAGGAACTGAATCTAGTCTAACAAAGAGAAGGACTGGGGTGACATAATAGCTGCCTTCCACTACCACTAGTCCTTGACTTAACAACAGTTCATTTACTGACTGTTCAAAGTCACAAGAACACTGTAAAATGTCAGGGCAGAAAACATCCTGCAGAAAGCACAGCTTCACAGCAGAGCATTTTCAGCAATTCCAAGAAGGCTCCACACCCATTTGCACCACTCAGCTGGCCCTGAGGACACAGAGAAACCTGCAAGTGGCCTCAACATCTCTCTAAAAGGATGCAAATGACCAGTTCTGTCTGCAAGGAGCATCAATCCTTCCACACCATCCAGTCAGAACTGAAGAAGCTTTTTGGATTAAAAGCAAAATGTCTTTTAAAAAAAAAACCAGAAAAGTCCAATTGCCTCCTGAAAAAAGCACCTTTGGGACAACCATGACTCGGAGGATTGAGAATCTCTACAGACTTTTAGCCATACAATTTGGGATGGACATCCTTGGAATGGTATGGGAAGAGGAATGGATTTCCAGAAGAAAAAAATTGCAGATCACAGGAACCATTTGCACCACTCAGGTGGCCCTGAGGATGTAGATAAACTCCCAAGTGGCCTCAACGACCCTCCAGAACAGTGGTCACCAACCGGTGGGCTGCAGCCCAGTGGTGGGCTGTGAGAAAATGTTGGTGATCCGCAGAGAAATGTCACCCAGAGCACTCCCCAAAGCAATTAATCCAGGCTGCGCAGGAAAACAAGGCTGCACTGCCCACATGGTCCTCAGGATCCCTCCCTGCCCGCTCACTCCTTTCCGAGCAAACTTGCCTGCTAAGTAGCTATTTTTCCTTTTTTCCCCCCCGACCATCAGCTGTTCTGCTGTACCAGGAGATTTAGATTAGGTAGAAAGAAGGAAACCTTCCTTAGGACTGAAGCTTCTATTATTCAGTGCGGACTCAGGTAGCCGATGGCAGAAAGATAGATCTCTGAGTGAATATGAGATTCCGTGAGCAACTCAATCTGCCTGCCTGCTTTGCCTGATTTTGGGTAAAAGTTGCTCTTTTTTATTAAAAAAATTCAATATTTACACAAATATTTATAATATTTACATACAAGCCATGCCCAGCCAGTCACATGACCACCAAGCCACACCCATAAATTAGGCTATGCTCGCAGAACCAGTTGTTAAGAAATTTGAATCCCACCCCTGCCTCTGTGTTTATGTGTGTGTGTGAGAGGGGGGGAGGAGGGAGGGAGGGAGAGAAGGAGGGGGGATTAGATCAGATCTCTCTCTCTCTCTCTCTCTCTCTCACACACACACACACACACACTCCCCTTCATCAGCAAACCACCATCAGTCAAAATTCATATTAGTAGTCCCCGGGATTTAAAATTATGAGGTTGGTGATCCCTGAGGTCCAAAAGGTGGACGACCCCTACTCTAAAAAAAATGCAAAGGACCAGTTCTGTCTGCAAGGAGTATCAATCCTTCCATTCCCCACCCAGCCAAGTCAGAACTGAAGAAGCTTCTTGGGTGAGAAGTGAAATGCCTTCAAAGAAAAACCAAAAAAGTCCAGTTGCCTCGTTTAACAAAGCACCTTTGGGACATCGATGATTCTCCCCAGTGGAGCTGACTCACAGCACAAGCAGACCCAGATCAACCCACCCCATCTGGGAGGGCTCATCTGTCCCCAAAGCATAAAGAGATGAGTTAATCTAGGCTTGCCTGGAGGGCAGTGAGTTTGCTCAAAATAACCCAGACAGAGGAGCCTCAGTCAGTGCCCCCAAGGGCTCCCTCCTCAATCAACAAGCTGTGTAAACTGGGATAGGAGTAAAACAAGGAATTAAGACCCAGGAATGTTTGAAAGGGGAAGATCTGGGTGGGTGTGGGGGGATAGCCAGTTAAAGGGATTAGGTGCTTTTCAAAACATTTGCCTCTGCAGCGCCTTAAGACAAATTGGAAACATGGTTTTGCCTGCTGGCTGAAACATGCAGAGTTCTACAGAATGGCCCTACACACACAGTAAAAAACCAGACAGATTGTGTTGTGGTTCGCCGGCAGCCGGTGCGGATGGCAGAGGTATCGGGTAGTGAGGACGAAAGGGAACCAGTCCGGGAATCTGGCGAGGACTTGGATGGGAGCCCAGCATCTGATGTAGAAATGGAGCCAGGGCCATCTGGGAGTGGGGTGCTGTCTCCTGAGCCTCTGGAGTCTGGCAGCAGCGAGGCAGAGGATCCAGGGGAGCCTGTTCCCAGTGCGCACTTGCACAGAGCTGCTAGAAGATGAGAGCAGCTGAAACAAAAGGGGCAACTCGGGAGTAAGGCTGGGAGGGGATTGCCCTTCCCATAAGGGATAAAAGCCAGCCTTCGGTGATGTGTCTTTGCAGGAAGCAAAGCAGTTCGGTGATCTCCGAGTCCTTTGTGAAGCTCTGCACGGTGATCAGTGTTTTCTAGGTTTTTGGGTTGGTTTATGTTATCCTTAATTAGACATCTGTTTGTCGGCAAGCATTCTACAGCACTGAAAAACGTGCTCTTATCTGGAGGAACTGTGTATAATGAGTTTTGGCTGGGAATGCAAGTAATTCCCAGTGTTGCATAAAAAAAGGTTTTGCTTTTAAGTTCAGTTTGTGTTTTATTAAGTTTGACAAAGCCTGGGTCAGAACAGATTGGGCAATGTGCCCTTTGCAGCAACCCTGTGTTTGAAAGTCTTGGCATGACTTTGCACAAACATCCAAGCAGTTCTCTTAGAAAGGGCAGGTAGTCCTCGACTTAGTGACTATTCGTTTAGTGACCTTTCAAAGTTACAACAGCACTGAAAAAAGTGGCTTTGGGCTGTTCTTCACCCTTACAACCGTTGCAGCATTGCCATGGTCATTCACATGCTTGGCAAATGGTTCAACCCAAAGTTGCCCCAGTGGAGTTTATTGGTGAGAGGACTGGACTAGAACAGGGGGGGAATCCAGGTTCGAGACCCCTCCCAGCTATATATTCCAGAGTCATCTGGCCAATGTATATGAAAATTGAAGTGATTCGCTTAATAACCTTGGCAAAAGTCATAAAATCAGGCATGATTCATTTCAAGGTCTTGCAGTGGAAATTCTGTTTCTAAGCTGTGGTCATAAATTGATGTTTTCCTCCAACCCCCTCTTGAAAAAGAGAGAGAGAGAAGGAGAGGGAGGGAAGGAAGGAAGGAGGGAAGGAGGGAGGGAGGAGGACATGGAGAGGGAGAGGGAGATTAAAATGTAAAGTAAAACAATCTAGAGTTGAGTAACGGGTCCAGAGTCACACAGTCAAAGATGGACGGATGGATGGATGGATGGATGGATGGGTAGATAGATAGATGGATGGATGGATGAATAGATGGTGGAGAGATAAGATAGATAGATAGATAGATAGATAGATAGATAGATAGATAGATAGATAGATAGATAGATAGATAGATAGATATAGGAGACAATTGACAGATAATAGATAGATAATAGATTGATTGATTGATTGATTGATTGATTGAAAGATAATGGACAGATGATAGATGTAGATACATGATAGACAGACGGACACATAGAAGACAGACACACAGATGACCCCTGTTGCTCTCTTAATTCTAGATTTTTTCACTTTCCACTTTTAATCGAGAGGGGGGTAATCCTCAACGTACGGCCAGAATTGGGACCAGCATTTCCCCTGCAAGACAACTGACTGAAACATGCCTGATCGTATGACTTTTGCCAAGGTCCTTAAACAAATCGCTACAATTGTACCCACCTTAAAGCATGCTGCCTGGGGGAATTCTGGGAGTCGCCAAAGCCCACCCATCTCCACAGGCAGGTTGGAAAACATTGGTTGAGCAGATTGTTTGAATCCACCCACCAAAATCTTGGCTACCGGGCTTCCTAAACTGAAAGGACTCTGTTGTGTAGGAAGCCTTCTTGCCCATCTTTTGTCTCTGCAACAGTTTGTAGCAGCAGCTGCAATCTGACTCGTGCAAAGGCTGCCCCAGTTCCCAGCCTCTTCTTCCCAGCTGCTGAGCCAACAGCACAGCACGGCGGAGTTGCTGGCTTCTTTTTTTTTTCCCCTGGCTTGTTCCGTACTGCCACAGCTGGCGCTCTGAATCGGCGGCAAAGTCTTCCAACTTGTTCCTTGAAAGTTGCGGTTTGATATTTAATGCTCATTCTCTTTCCCTTCTGGCTCTCGTCTCCCCCACTTCCTCAGCACCGATCTGTGCCTCCCATTATTTATACTCACTTCATCAAACTGACAAAGAAAGATGGTTTATAGCAATAGCAATAGCCCTTAAACTTATATACCGCTTCACGGTGCTTTTACAGCCCTCTCTAAGCAGTTTACAGAGTCAGCCTCTTGCCCTCAACAATCGGGGTCCTTGTTTTACCCACCTCGGAAGGATGGAAGGCTGAAACAAGCTGGAGGCGGTCAGAATCGAACTCCTGGCAGTGGGCAGTTTGCCTGCAATACTGCATTCTAACTGCAAGGAAAGGAAGGGAAGGGGAGGGGAGGGAGGGAGGGAGGGAGGAAGGAAGGAAGGAAGGAAGGAAGGAAGGAAGGAAGGAAGGAAGGAAGGAAGGAAGGAAGGAATAGCAATAGCACCTAGACTTATATGCCGCTTCACAGGGCTTTCCAGCCCTCTCTAAACAGTTTACAGAGTTAGCCTCTTGCCCCCAACAATCTGGGTCCTCATTTTACCCACCTCAGAAGTATAGAAGGCTGAGTCAACCTTGATCTGGTCAGGATCAAACTGCTGGCAGTGGGCAGAGTTTGCCTGCAATACTGCTTTCTAACCATTGTGCCACCATGGTCTTTCTTTCTTTCTTTCCTTCCTTCCTTGCTTCCTTCCTTTCAATAGCCCTTAAACTTATATATCGCTTCACGGTACTTTCACCGCCCTCTCTAAGCAGTTTACAGAGTCAGCCTGTTGCCCCCAACAATCTGGGTCCTCGTTTTATGTATCTGGGAAGGATGGAAGGCTGAGTCAACCTTGTGCCTTTCAGGATCAAACTGCTGGCAGTGGGCAGAGTTTGCCTGCAATACTGCTTTCTAACCACTGCGTCACCATGGTTCTACCACTCTACGAGGTAAGCTGGAGCAAGAGATAAATTCCACAGAAGATTAAAGACTAATTTTGTCTACACTGGCTAGAGCAATGTTTTCCAACATCGTCCGCTTTAAGGCATGTGGACTTCAGCTCCCAGAATTCCCCAGGCCAGCCTGCTTTAAGATGTGTGGACTTCAGTTCCCATAAAAATATCCCACTATCTGAATACTGTGCATCATGTAAGAAAATGATAATCTTTTTATGCCAATCATGCAAAGCTTTTCCCATCGGAGGAAATCAAAATAAAGACCTTGATATGATCCCTCATTCTGTTTGCAATCTCGGGTCTAAAACCAATTTATTTTTGCTTTGTGTACTGTATCATCTGAGGAATCAGAGAGAGGCAGGGAGAATGAGACAATCTCTCATGCAAAACTTGCTTTGCATCCTAACTAGATTTTTGCCGCCTGTTTTCAAACATCAATTGGGGTTTAAAGGGATAAAGTATTTCAAGAATTCCCCATATCCTTTGCTCATCTTATTGCTTCTTTGTCTCTGGTTACTGCTGCAGTGTAGTATGTTGATTAAAAAGCAGTGTTTCTCAATCTCGGCAGCTTTGAGCTGTGTGGACTTCAACTCCCAGAATTCCCCAGGCAGCATAGGGGAATTCTGGGAGTTGATGTTCACACAGCTCAAAAAGGAGGAGGAGAAGGAGGATTGTGGCATCTTTAGTGCTCTCTGAGCTTGGCAGCTTTCTTGCAGACATTTCATTACCCAACTAGGTAACATCATCAGTGTTAAAAGGGAGTGAAGTTTATAAACCACCAAACTCAAGGACCCCATGAGAACAACTAAGTTAGGAGTTAGATTGCTATGGATATTTGCACAAGTCAAGATATATCCCAGAGAAGCTCTTTCTTAAATGTCCCAACAGTGCTTTTTCAAGAGCAACGGTCCGACCTAAGCGTAATACATAAAATTATCCATTGCAATGTCCGACCCGTCAATGGCTACTTCAGCTTCAACCGCAACAATGCAAGAGCACACAATAGATACAAACTCAAAGTAAACTGCACCAAACTCAATTGTAGGAAATACGACTTCAGCAACAGAGTGGTCAATGTCTGGAACACTCGACCCGATTCTGTGGTTTCATTCCAAAACTCCAAAAACTTTAACCTTTGACTGTCTCCTCTTGATCTCACCCCTTTCCTAAGAGGTCTGTAGGGGACGTGCATAAGCGCACCATCATGCCTACCGTCCCTGTCCTAATGTTTCTTTTTATTCGTACCCATTCCATGTATTCATAATCATGTTTATACTTATACCTGTTATCTAATACTTGCTTGACAAATAAATAGATAAACAAAAAAAATGGACTTTCTGGTTCTTCTTTGAAGACATTTTACTTCTCATCCAAGAAGCTTCTTCAGCTCCAACTTCCATTCCCCACCATCCTGTCAGAGCTGAAGAAGCTTCTTGGATGAGAAGTGAAACGTCTTCTAAGAAAAACCAGAAAGTCCAGTTGCTTCCTGGCAAAAAGCACCTTTGGCGGACAACCATGACCTGGATGATTTGAGAATCTCCATAGACCTGTGATGACGAACCTATGGCATGCATGCCAAAAGTGGCATGCAGAGTCATCTCTGTGGGCACATGAGCCATCACCCCAGCTCAGTTTCACTGTGCATGCATGCACTCCTCCTGCCAGCCAGTTGATTTTCTGTTATATGCTATGCATGCGTGGAGGGTGGGATGCATGCGGGAGATGTGTGAGCATGCGCGCCGGGGCGGGAGGGCATGGAGGTCCCACAGGCATACGCAGGGAGGACGGCATGAGTGGGTGATATCGCACATGCATTGTATTGTATTTTCAGGCAAGTGTGCATGCTGTCTCATGTGCATGAGCACACTTTCAGCACACAATTACAAAAAGGTTAGGCATCATTGCCATAGACCCATGATGGCATACCTATAGCACATGTGCCACAAGTGGCACGTAGAGCCATTTGTGCCAGCACGCAAGCTGCAGGCAAACTTACCTCACTGCACATGCACATGCCTCACAGCTGATTTTCGGCCAGTTTGGGGCCTTTTTCAGCCTTCCAGAGACTTCAGGAAGGCTTCTGCAGGCTTCTGCAGGCTTTTCAGGCTGAAAACTAGGCCCGTTTCATCACTTCCTGTTTTTCTGGAAATACCGGAAGTGACGAAACAGTTTTTGGGCTGAAAAGCTTGCAGAAGCCTTCCTGAAGCCTCTGGGAGGCCAAAAAAAGACCTCAAATCGGCCAGAAATCAGCTGTGAGGTGCAGTGCAGGTAAGGGGCTACAGGGGTGGGTGGGGATTGCACGTGCATGCATAAGGGACATGGGGGGGCGCATTGCCGTTTGGGTGCTGGCACGCAAGTGTGAGCATGCAAGCATGCACACAATTTTTGGCACAGGAGCCCAAAAAGATTGCCATAGACTCTTTCTTAAATGTTTCTCCCAACTCACAAAACCCACTCATCACCAAACCTCTCCCTAAATCTGGGATGAATTTTCAGGTCCTTCAGCCTTTTCACCCAGCTAAAATGGTTTAAAAAAAAAAAAAACCTAGCCAGAATTGAGACGTACTGCGCTGCTGCAATGGATATCCTTCACTTTGAGCCAAGCCAAATCCAGCGTGCCTTCTCCCCTGTAACAGGATTGCAACCGGTCCTTGATCCGGTCATTGATTTTCTTCAGAAGAAAGATGCAAAGGGCCGACTCATCCAAGGATTTCAGCTTCCTCTTCTGCCCCTTGGAGAAGACTGTGAAGAGGACATCGTCCTCTGGCAGGATCCCCAGAGATCTAGCCAAGATGGATCCTGCCTTCGACAAATAGGCGGCTTGCAACAACCGGTATTCCACCCCATTCTTTTCGCAGCCAATGGGCAGCTCAACGTAAGAGTTGAAGGCTGTGTCTTCTTTACAGAGGCGGACCAGTTTTGAGGTGTAGACCTGCTCCTTGGTGGTAGAACCCGACAGGGAAATCATCTCAGGCTGAAGGGTCAAAAAATAGACAAAATTACCACTGCTGAAGCCGTAGATGTAATAGATATCAAAGTCTGGGATGATAGTGAACGTGTCTGATGGGATTTTGATCATGGAAGCTACAAACTCATCATGGAAAACGTAGGCAAACATTCCTTCCGCTTCCGAATTTTTCGGCAGCTTCCGACTAGAGATGGTGGGGAAGTATTCAGGCTTCCCATCGACTGCTGTGGCAATGAACAGCTTGTCATCCATGTTGCTGTAAGAAACAATGACTCCATACACGGAGCCGCTCTCATTCACCCCAGAGAGGTAGTGTTCCTTATTGTGGAAGGGCTCCCCAAGTTTAAACAGGTCATCCAATCTTAAGAGTTTACAGATCCCCTGGTATAAACTGCCGCAGGCAATCAACCTGTTCTCTTTGTAGTCAATCAACAACATCTTGTTGACGTTGTTGGTGGAGGTCAATGGTTCATTGCATGGCTGGACCAGCCTGGGAGGATAACATTTGGGGTTATCAATATCCGGACCTGTCTCATGACGGGCCTCCACCACTAGGTCGCTGGAGAGCTTGTAGATCCAGTTGATAGCCCCCACGTAAATAGATCCTTTCCGTTTGTCGACCACCAAGTGATTGAAGGAGATCTCAGTGGATTCTGAGGAGAAGGTCAAGAAAGGTTTCTTTGGGTGAGAGGGAAGCAGCTTAGTGGCCGAAGATGGACCCACAGTGCAGAAGACAAGATGCAAGCCAAGGCAGGTCCATCTCCACATGTCTCCTGACATGATGGCAAAAGTAATTTTTGTATTCCTAAATTGGAAGCGTGGTGGAAAACAATAAACAAGGTTGCCAGAGTGCAGATCCTCGGTGCTGCTTATCCTAAGAGAAAAAAAAAAACAGAGAGCCCATTATTGAAAAGCATTTCCTTCCCCTCCTATTCAGACCTTCAAGAGGGGTGCCATCAGAGGTGGTATTCAGCCAGTTCTGACCAGTTCTGGAGAACCAGTAGTGGAAATTTTGAGTAGTTCGGAGAACTGGCAAATACCGCCTCTGACCGGCCCTGCCCCCATCTCTTCTCTACCTCCCGTGTCCCAGCTGATCGGCTGGGTCTTCTTTTGTTGCCTTGCACAGGAGAACAGAGCTGGAAAGCAGGTTAGTGGGATGGGGAGGGAATGGGGATTTTGCAGTATCCTTCCCCTGCCATGCCCACCAAGGTTAGTGGGGTGGAGACCAGAGGTGGTCTTCAGTCGGTTCTGACCAGTTCTGAAGAACTGGTAGCAGAAATTTTGAGAAGTTTAGAGAACTGGCAAATCCCACCTCTGATTGGCTCCATCCCCATCTATTCTCTGCCTCCCGAGTCCCAGTTGATTGGCTGGGTCTTCTTTGGTTTCCCTGCCCAGGAGAATGGAGCTGGAAAGCAGGTTAGTGGGGTGAGGAAGGAATGGGGATTTTGCAGTATCCTTCCCCTGCCACGCCCACCAAGCCACGCCCACAGAACCGGTAGTAAAAAAAAATTAATCCCACCACTGGGTGCCATAATTCAAGAAAGCTGACTTATCCTTGGCCAAAAAGGGAGAAAAGAGATCGCAAACCAGAATAAGCAAACACTTCACTTCATGTCAAAACAGCAGAAACAGACTCAGCATTGCACATTCCCAACCACCTTCTCCAACCTGGTTCCCAGGTGGCTGGGACTTTGGTTCTCAGATTTGCTGGCCAACAACATGACTAGGAAAGTTGGCCCTTGAAGGCCTGCATATTGGAGAACACTGGAGGAAACAGTTCATATGTCATGAAGGCACCAAGTTAGAAAGCAGGAGAGCATACATTCTAGTCCTGCCTTAGTGCTGGAAAGCACCATGAAGCGGTATAAAAGTCTAAATGCTATTGTTATTGCAACTGTGTCAAGGAAAGTCGTAAAAGGGGGAAAAATTCATTCAAAACTGTCTCACTTAACAATGGAAATTTTGGGCTCCATTACGGTCCTAAAGTCGAGGACTACAGAATAAGGAAACCTTACTAAGTTGTTGCTCTGTGTCTCCATCTTTTTGGGAAACCACAGCCAAAGTGCAGCCTCTCTCGCCCAAATCCCAACAGCCCATATCTGAGATCGGTGAAATTGCATTGTCTCCCTCCAAAGATTTGGGAGGTGGGAGGAAAAAAGTCAGATAATGGGAACACAATGCAAATCAACCCCCAGAACACAAAAAGATAAAATGGGAGCCGAAATGAAGCCGGAGGCTCAGGATTCTGCCAGCTTTGTCGATTCAAAATTCAATCCAGCTTAAAACTACAGCCAAGATTGGGGCTGTAAAGACGTTGCTGAAACATGGAGATGAGTTGCAAATTCCACACAAACGCACTCAGACACATGGCCTGACAGATTTTACTTTGTATTTGTGTATGTTTACCATGCCTCAAGTTTTCAGAGTTATCTTTTTTATTATTATTATTTGATTCTTTTCCCCCCCAAAGCAGAAGCTTCAAAGTTTCACATTTTGCTTCCTGGAAAAACAAAACACTTAAAGATGTGAAAAGAACTTTATCCTTATTTGGACAAACAAGTCTTTCCCTCCTTAATCTTATGCCTTTTAGGGATATTTGAATGCTTTCATTGTCCTCACATCTCTGAGGTTAGTCGCCGTTGTTTTGTTTCTTTAAAAACTACCCTGGCCTGGCTGCAGGTATAAACAAGGAAAGAAATAAAAGAAAGCAGGGAAAATCAAATTAAGGCCTATAGGAGGTTGACTATATAATGGCTAAAATTAAATTGGAGAACTGTGCTGTGGGAAGCCAGCCTTTTTTTTTTTCATGTCTTCTGTCGGGGTCCAGATGAAGTCAGAGACATTGACACAAACTTTGGTCTTTTCTATAAATATTAAATATATTTAATGTTTAAATTGACAACAGTCTTTGTCATCATCCAAAAAAGGAAGAACACAAGACTATCAGGAACACAGCAACATCATCATGAGGTAAATTTTTACAGTATACAGAACCCACAGAAGAAAAAAAGGCGGGAAAAAAGGGAAACTCCCCCTTTCCACCCATGGCAACCAATCAGCACGTAGATTGCCTCATGCATGAGTCAGAGCTCTCTAACTAATCCACTACAATTTTTGTGTGTTCTGGTTTCTTGTACACTTTGCTGTTATGAGAACTAAATTCAATATCTTAACATGTTCACACTTGACTTCCGGTTTGCAAGGCTAGGCAGCAGCAGGAATCCGCGATCGTGCGCGGTTTCTGCTGTGATCGCCACTGGAGTGCCCTAGGCCAACCGGCTTCGGGGCTGTAGCTACCCCGTAGAGGTAGCTGAAGAGAGGGGAGATCTAGCAGGGGTCGGGGGGAGTTGCACCCCCCTCCTCAGCTGGCTTAACTCCCTTTTCCGAAAGCAGTGGAGCGGTGGTCAGAAATGGCCACCACAAAGAAGCTTTCATCCTGAAAAGAATGTGCAGGAGGAAGCTGAGAAGTGAAAGTTTTGGCTGACCGGGATGAGAAGCAACATCCAAGATATCCTATATCCGGATTTAAATTTTGGAAAAAATACATCGCCTCCGAAGAAGACTGGAAAGCAGCGAATGAAAGTGAAAAGGGAAAGTTTATTTTTTTCTCACTCTCCTTCTACGGTTGACAGCAGATGATGAGAAATGAAAATAACCGCTTTGGCACAGCAGGTATGAAAAACTGCGAAAAATTAAAGCCAAGGACAATAAAGAATTTCTGAACACTGGATAAAAAAAATTTTTATACTGTAAGTGGGAAGGGAGAGGATAAGATAAGATTAGATTTGGCTGGAGGAGATGCTTGTAATTTAAGAGACTAGAACAAATATAACAAGACTTCAAAAGATACATTTAACTGAACTTGTAACTTGAATTACAACCCCAGGAAGAGAAAGTGAAAAAAAAAAGAGAAAGTGTTAAATGAAATAGACTGTGTGTATTTGATTGCTTGTGACTTTGCTTTGGAATTCTTATTTGATGATTTAAAATCATTGGTTATGTTAAAAATGTTTTTACAATGCTTAACTTGTGGATAACTGAAAAAGTGGAATTTAAAAATATTAAGAAGAGGAAAAGAAAGAAGGGTCTTTTGCTTTTTTTCATTTTTGTAAAATGGCATTCTAGTTATAGAAACTACCAAAACAAGAGATTGGGATGAAAGAAAGACATCTTAATAAACAAGACACTTTATTTGGGAAGAAAAGGGGAATAAGGTGGAAAGAGAAGAGAAATAAAACTTAAAAAACACCCAAAAAGGGAAAAAATAATAAGGTAAGTACACTAATGTCGAAACAACAGAAAGAGGAACTAGCAAAGGGTGAGATTAAGAGACAAGGAAGGTATAAAAGATTAGATGTGAAAGGATGAAAGAGAAGAGAAGCTACAAAGCATTTGAAACAGATGTAAAGAACATTATTATTTAGAGATAAATAAAGTATGGGTAAATTAACTGAAAAAGAATTGCCAAAGGACTAAGACTATATTGATTGTATTTGTATTTTGAAATATGTTAAAATGGAAACATACGATTATAAAATGATAAATATTAACTGTTAATTAGCGGAAAAAAATCTGTTCTTGAATAATAATAAAATAAATGAAATATGAGAGAATATGAACTAAAAGTGATGGGAACATTTCATTACATAATATTTTAAATATAAGTGAAATGGGGATACTAAGCAAAATCTATAGGTGTCCCATAGAAGCATGATACTATTTGAAGAATGTGCAAATGTTTAAGACTAAATGAATATCAATTAGTTAATTAACATGATTGTTTTTTAATATTATATTTTGTTTAAAATTCCTATTTAAAATAGTTGAGTAGCTAGAATGTACTTACGCAGAATCGAATGAAAATTATGACATTTTAAGTGTTAAAAACTTAAGGGAAGATACAAAGGCTTCATACTCAATCACTATTACAGAAGAAATTTTGTGTATATGAGAAAAGATATAGAAATGAAACAGCAACAAAATATAAGGTATATATTTCAATTAGATAATAAATAAAAAGATTGAAGAGAGTGAAAAGAGGAGAAGCTATATAGAAAGTAAAATGGATATAAAAGTAAGCATGAACTTGAATTTATGTCTGTACAAAAAGATGTAACCCGGGATCAAACTGCTTTCCAAAAAGATGTTTTATGTTATTTGTGTTTTGTGTTCTGTTTGTATATGTTTGTTTTTTAAAAATTAATAACATTCTTTCAAAAAAAAAAATAACATGTTGACACTTGATGTGCTTTATTTAGATTCTGCCATGATTATTTATATTAATAATCCAAGGCAGTGAACATACCTAACAATCCTTCTTCCTCTTGTTTTCTCTACAACCAACCCCGTGAGGTGGCTTGGGCTGTAAGAAAGAGAAAGAAGAGAAAGAGAAGAAAGACAAAGAGAAGAAAGAGAAAGAGAAAGAGAAAGGGAAAGGGAAAGGGAAAGAGAAGAAAGAGAAAGAAGGAGAAAGAGAAGAATGAGAAAGAAAGAGAAAGACTGGCCCCAAATCACTAAGCTGGCTTTCATATCTATGGTGGGACTACAATTCACTATCTCCTGGCGATTGGCCCAAAATCTCCCAGCCAGTTTTCATGCCTAAGCCAGAGCTAGAACTCACCATCACCTGATGATTGGTCCAAAGTCTCCCAGCTGGTTTTTATGCCTAATTTGTGACTAGAACTCACCATTCTCCTGGTAACCGGCCCAAACTCACCCAGTCAGATTTCATACTAAGGTGGGACTAGAACTCATGATCTCCTGGTTATTGGTTCAAAGTCACCCACCAGCTTTCATGCCAAAGGCAGGAATAGAACTCATCCTTTCAAAGTTTCCTATCTCCTTTAAAGTTGTTACCACACCTTACTCAAGTTCAAAAAAAGTGCATGCTGGGATGGATCAAATATTTTTCCTCTGAGCTTATTAACACTGAGGGAGAGGGAAGGTCTTTTCAGCTGGAAGGAGAGGCTAGGTTGCTCCCCCACCAAGTACAGGTAGTCCTTCTCGACCTTTGGCCACAAGTGAGCCCAAAATTTCTGCTGCTAAGCAAGATATTGGTGAAATTAGATTGCCCCCTTTTATAACCCGTCACAGGTATTAACTGAAATGAATACTGCAATTGTTCAGTTAGTGTGATGACCCGGGGCGTGGCACAAAAGCAACAAAGTCACAAAAGTAGGTAAATTTACCTACTTTTAATTCCTTTTTTTTAATTCTTTTTTTTTTACCTTTAATTCCTCCAACTTGGCCTCCAATGTCCAGTTATCATCGGCTGGAGAAAAAACTCTCCCATGAACAGTTTTTAAAGAGAAGAAATTCCGTTTGACCGCAAAGTACACATAAATTATAAATTAAAACCAACACAAACCACACTGCAGCAATTAATGAGACAGGGCAGGATAAAGAATTGCAGAGTTCAAAAGAATACAAAACACACACAGTTGAGAGGATGCCAGAACCCAGATAAGATTTGACAAAGATAATGCAGGCTTTGCTTCCAGCAAGGTGCTGTGCGCAAACGCCCTTTTTAAATCCTGTTTTCCCAGATGCAGCTGATGAAGGGAATCAGGGCTTTTTTCTCCCCCATAACCCACATTGCTCCTTTATCTGTTCCTCTCTGCATGTCCTAGGTTGAAGAGGGGGTGGGTCTGGTCTTCCTCTGAATGCCCAGCCAGACTGTGCCCTTCCCCAGTTTCCTCCACAGCCACCGGAGCCACACTCCCACTCCCTATCAGCTGTTCAACCTCCCCCTTGGAATCAGATTCCAACAGGGGCGTGACAGTTAGCTACACAGTTGTTGAGTGAATCTGGCTTCCCCTTTGTTTGTCTGAAGGTCGCAAAAGGGGATCACATGACCCCAGGATGCTGCAACCATCATGAATATGAACCAGTTGCCAAGCATCTGCATTTTGATCACATGGTCAAGGGGGTGCTACAACAGTCATGTGAAAAACGACCCTGAGTCACTTTTTCCAGTGCTCTTGTAACTTTAACGGTCACTCAACAAACTGTTGTAAGTCAAGGACTACCTCTATCTTCAACGTTATGTCTTCAGTGTTGTCTATCTCCCTTCTTCTAAAGCTGCACTCAAGGACGGCAGAGACAGGAAAAAAAGAAGAAGAAGCAGTTTCCTTAAGCGAGATGCTGACTTAAGCAAACAGATCCAGCTGCCTCGCAATTCAGCCCAAGATCAGCTCACAATCCTCTTTAATCTCTGCAAAACATTTTCTCCCGCCTCTCGCTGGCTTCTTTTAATAAATCCTGATTACCACTGACAGAGATGCTCACAACCCTCAGAGGGATAGAAAGACGGCAGAGAAACAGGCAAGACAAATGGTTGCTCAAACATTTACAGGTCGTCCTCAACTTACAATCACGATTGAACCCCAAAATTACTGTTGTTAAGCAAGACGGGTTAAGACGAGTTTTGCTCCCTTTTACAACCTTTCTTGCCATAGTTGTTAAGTGAATCGCTGCAGTTGTTATAGGTAGGAATAAGCATCTCACTACACTTCAGATACTTCTGGATTGAAATATTCCTTTAACTTGTACCTATATTTTTAATCTTGTATTTGCTATTTTAAGTTTGATGTTGCGTGGTGTGCTTTATTTCAATTGTGATGCTACTGACATTGTTGGAAGAAATATCCTTCTAGTTCAGTTCCAAGCCGGGAGAAAGACACTAGAAACATGGAGGCCGATTGGAAATATTGTTTAATGATGAAGCAGAACCACCAAGCCCATGATTCTGGTGCAGCCGACCCCATGGAGTTGAGAGTGAGTTTTTTTAAAAAATACCTTCTCTTAGGTTTTGCACATGAGCTTCCTGTTCCTGTGCAAGAACATGCATTCTATTGGATTTTGACAGACTCCCATGGGACCATGTAGGGGTCATAGCTGGCTGTATAGGCAAAGTACAAATCCTAGGAGTTTGTCTGAGCTAAGTTTGGTTGAGGTTTGGCAGATGCAATGAAGGGGCTTGTTGGGCAATTCCTATTGTGGCTGAGAGCTAATCCTACCTCTGTTGGATCTTGGATAAGGGTACTTGCTTATGAATAGAGCTATCTATCTCTTTCTCTCTTAAATGCTTACATCTGCTGGGGGCTATTAAGGAAGGTGGGGGCTGCTTTCCAAAAGCATCTCTCTCCCCTTCTCATCCAGGGAAATATAATATTCTGCCTTTTTAATATTTCTCAAAATATTTCATTCTTCTAGAAGAGGGGTAGGTGCTAACTTTCTACAACACAAATAAACAAACTGTCCAGTTAGTAACATGGTTGTTAAGGGCATCTGGCTTTCCCAAAGTCTTTGCTTGTGAGGAGGTCACAAAAGGTGATCCCATAACCTGGAACACTGTAACCGTTGTAAGTATGAGACAGTTGCCAAGCATCCAAATGTTGATCAGGTGACCATGGGGATGCTGCAACAGTCATGTGTGTGAAAAAGAGTCATAAGTCACTTTTTTCAGTGCTGTTGTAACTTCAAATAGTCACTAAACAAATGGTGGCAACCTGAGGACTGCTTCAGTCCTTAACCTGAGGATGGTGGTATTCTACCAGTTCGGCCCGGTTCGGCCGAGCTGGTAGCGGCGATGAGCAGTGGAGAATGAACTGGTTCTGCCACTGCTCTGCTGTTGGGCCCACCTGCCTGCCTGGGCTCCCATACTCATCTTTATCCTCTGAATTTAAACAGATAAACAGATAATCAGGCTTGGAAGGGACATTATAAGTCATCTAGTCCAACCTCCCCAACCAAGCAGGAGACCCTACACAATTTCCGACAAATGACAGTCCAATCCCTTCTTGAAAGTCTCAAGTGATGAAGCTCCCACAACTTCCGAGGGCAATTTCTTTTCCATGGGTTGATTGCTCTCACTGTCAGAAAGTTTCTCCTTATTTCCAGGTAGAATCTCTCCTTGTTCAGTTTCCATCTATTATTCTTTGTCTGGCCTTCAGGTCCTTTGGAAAATAGTTTGACACCCCCCCCTCCCCTCTATGGCAGCCCCTCAAATATTAGAAGTCTGCTATCCTGTCTCCCCTGGTCCTTCTCTTCCCTAGACTAGCCAGGCCCGGTTCCTGCAACCGTTCTTCATATGCCTTAGTCTCCAGTCCCCTAATCAGCCTGGTTGCTCTTTTCTGCACTCTTTCCAGAGTCTCAACATCTTTTTATAGTGTGGTGAACAAAACTAGATGCAGTACTCTACGTGTGGTCTTACTAAGGCTTTATAGAGTGGTATTAGTACCTCACTTAATCTCAATTGTATCCCTCTGTTCGTGCAATTTAGGGTTGCATTGGCTTTTTTGGCTGCTGCTGCACACTGCTGGCTCCTATTTAGCTGGTTGCCCACTAAGACTCCAAGATCCCCCTCACAGTTACTGCTATTGAGTTTGGCTTCACCTGGTCTATATGTGTCCTTTTGGTTTTTCTTGCCTAAGTGGAGGACTTTACTTTTCTTTGAAGTGCAGCTGCTTTGCACGGCACAGCAGAGTGCAACGCGTGGTAGCTGCTGAAGTGACCTGGAGAGTGCAGGCTTGCAGGAGGTGAGCTGAAAAGCCTCTGCAAAGTACACATTTGGCATATGCGCGCATGCAAAGTGTGTGCACCCGTGCAAAGCGCGCCCAACAAGCCACACCCACCAAAACGGGGGTAAAACTTTTTGAATCCCACCACTGGACCGCTTGTTATGAATATAAAGTGAGGTGACTGAAAATTTGCCTTTCTGAATTGGCTCGCCTGAATTTGGATTTGTCATTTTGAAAAAGAAAAAAGAAAAAACAGGTTAGTAGCACGAGAAGGAAATAAAGGAACCTGGAAGAAGAATTCTCACAATTAATGAGAACTGTCATGCTTCCTTCCCTTTTTCCCAAGAAAACAGCCTCTTCTCCCTCCCTGCTTCAGAAGAGAGATTCTCCTCTTGAGATCCAGGGTTATAAACAGAAATGGCATAAGAAAACTTCTCCAATAAACATTTTACATTTATGTTGACAGTGGTCTCTTGTGGCTAAACACACTCTGGTGAGAGTGTCATATTACAGCAGTGTTTCTCAACCGTGGCCACTCTTTAAGAGGTCTGGACTTCAACTCCCAAAATTCCCACTGGGGTTAAAATTTGAAGTCCAGACATCTTAGAGTTGCCAAGTTTGAAAAACATAGAATGTAGCACATAGTATGGGTGGAGCATTGGACTTTCAAAACAAGCATGGCAAACCACCAGTAAATTTGGAATATTGACTTTTGCGGTATGATTTTGTAATTAGCAGGGGTAGGATTCTACCAGTTAGCACCTATTTGCTAGAACCAGTTGTTAACATTCAGAAAACCGGTTGTTTGAGGAAATTACTGGCCTAATCCTGTAAGGAAGGCAGGAAGGAAACATTCTGGTGTTGCTTACAGAAACTGCCTCTCCATTAACCCTTATTACATTCTTGGCAGGACTAGACTTCTTGTCTCAGGAACTTCTCTGGAGTTTTTTCCCCCTCCTTTGCTAGTACTTTGCTTGTGTGGAGTTACATTCAAAGTTACAATGGCACTGAAAAAAGTGACTTATGACCATTTTTCACACTTACGATGTTGCAGCATCCCCACAGTCACGAGAAGCCAGGGGAGGAGATGTGAGTGATATTGAGTTGGCCACACCCAGCCAAAAACATGACCACCAAGCCATGTCTACCCAGTCACATGACCACCAAGCCACGCCCACCAACTAAGCCATGCCCACAGAACCAGTTGTTAAAAATCCCACCCCTGGTAATTAGTGATAGAAAATAAACAGCTTGTCATAGGAAACAGACCTTTTCATAACAAAGATGACATAAAACAATGATTTTAGAAAGTGGACACCAAAGATTCAAAGCAGAACAAAAAATATGTAATGTTATTCTTGACATCAGTTAACACTGAGATTTGCAACATGACATTAAATGTTTAAACCTCAGAAATATTAAAGGAGATATTTGAAGAATGAAACCAGAAATTAATAACTACAATACCAATGTTCTCAGCAATGATATCTAATTCTATGGCTATGGCTATTTAATGAAGGAATAACATATGTCCAACAAATTTTATCTAACAAGAGAGAAGTATCAAAAGTGAAAACTACAAGTGAGAATTATTTGGAAAAGGATGGTTTACTGGCTGTAGGAAACAAGAAAATAAAGTGGGCAAAGTTTAAAAAATTAAAAGGGAAACACAAATGATAAATCAAAGGAAAGGTCTGGAAAATGTTTTCTGCAAAGAATGTTTGTTAAAATTTTGAAAAAAAAATTGCAAAAAAGTAAAGAAAAAATGAAAAGAAATCAACTTCTAGGTCTAGGAGATTATTTCAAGGGATTAAATATTGTTTGAAGCAGAAGGAAGGATTATAAAATTGGTTTATTTGATCAAGGTTAAAAGGGATATCTTATCTCCCACAATCCTGGTAAACCAGGAATCTATGAATTCTGGGTGATGGAGGAGGAGGAGGGGAAGGAGGGAGAGGAAGAAGAGGAAGAAGGGGAAGGAGGAGGAGGAGGAGGAGGAAGAGGAAGAGGAGGTGGTCTGAGATACAAGCATCAAACTATCTTTAGCAAACTTTTCTCCATCTTGATGCTCTTCGGATGTTCTATCTTCAGCGCCTATAATCCAACCATCGCACTATCAAGGGATTTAGGCAAAGCCCAAAATACCTGGAAACAGTAGAGCTGGAGAGCTGGTTGCAAAATCTGGTTCAAATGCACAAAGAGGCAAATACATTTTCAAACAATTAAACTAAGACCCTAGAATATCTAGACAATCCACTCTGCTCTTTGGCCACACCTGAAACATCTGCCTGGTTGGAACTAGCAACTAGCATCCAGCCACCATGACCTACTCTAAATCCTGGCTCAACATTTGGGAAACTGAGGGCGCCAGGTTGGGAAAGGATGAGATGAAGCTTCCTGTCAATCTTGACACAGCACAGATGCTCCGACTGTCACACGTCATGTAAACAGTCGTAGAGCTCTTCCAGCTAGACTGCAAACATCTGTTTGATTGGCAGCAATTAGCAGGCGACAAAGCGAAGTTGACATCTCTAATTTTGGCATCTTTAACCACTGAAGAAGGGGGAAAACAGGGTTAGGGCCAGCTTTGTTCACTGGCAAGTTTTGTAACATACCCACACGGACAGTATCCTGGGGGAAACAACAGATGCATCTGTTTGGACTGTTGACTATCATCAGGATGCAAAAATCACTGGATATGAATTGTATGAGTCCCATAAAAGACAAAGGGATTTAAGCAAAGCTGGTTTACCTTTCACCCTTACTGATTTACTTATTGATTTATATCCTGTCTTTATTATTTTTACAAATAACTCTAAACGGCGAACATATCCAGCGTACCTCTCCTTTTTCCCCACAACAATCCTGTGAGGTGGGTTGGACTGAGAGAGGGATTGGTCCAAAATCACCCAGCCAGCTTTCATACCTAAGGCGGGACTAGAACTCACCATCTCCTGGTAATCGGCCCACCCAGCTCGCTTTCATGCTTAAGGCCGGACTAGAACTCACCAGAGGCCAGAAATTATCTTGGCTAAGTGAGAAATTTGCTGAGGGTGTTTTGCCCCTGGTCTTACGACTTTTCTTTCCATGTTAAGTGTAATACTCAGTTGTTAAATTGGAAAATTAATATGGTTGTTAAGTGAATCTGGCTTCCCCATTGTCAGAAAGTCACAAAAAGTAACCACATGACCCGGGACACTGCAACCATCATAAATATGAACCGGTTGTTAAGCATCCACATGCTGCAATAGTCATAAGTGTGAAAAAATGGTCATAAGTCCCCTTTTTTCAGTACTGTTGCAACTTCAAACAGTCCCTAAACAAACTGCTGTATGTGGAGGACTACCTGAAGTCCTTCCTCCTCCTGTTGTTGAGCTAACAGCCTGAAGTCCTTAATGTCCTACAATCCTGGTTGGGATTTCAACCAAAATATATATATATATATTTTCCCCCAGAATCTTTGACCAATACAGCAGAAATTCTCCTTCCTAACATCAGATCAAATAAACAGGGTTAAACACAAGTGGCCTCTCTGATTCATCTCTCCCAATTCTCTTGATGAAATTCATTTCCCGGAGATCATCAGCTTCTCCGTTGGGTGAGTCACTGACACATGCAGAAAACCAGAGTCAGAATGAAGGGCATGAACCTTGATCTCACTGTTCGAAGAATTAGGGAGACAAGTTGCTTTGTCTGACTCAAGCCAAGCCATCATTCCCGGTTGCTTCATCCATCTGGCACTACAGTTGCCATGATATCATCGTAGGGATGATGGTTCCTGAAATATGCCTCAATTCTCCTTGCTGTAAACTGGTATTAGACTCATATAAGCTGGATAAAGCAATTACAATCTCTTCATGATGTCCCAGAGCTATTGTGCTATACAGGTGACGTATTGTCTTTGGGTGTAGCTGTATTCTCACCCAGCTCCCCAAACGTGACAAACTCTTTGATATGAACTCAAAATATTCCTTTATTAGGAGCCCCGGCAAAAAGTTTCTCTCACCGCAGGCTAACAAACCCATCCGGCAGGGAATGAATAGTTGTCTGCCACATCTATTTGTCTCCTCCCTCCCCCTGCCTTTTATCCCCAGAGCTAGGGTGGAGCTTCACTAGTAGCGGTGGCTCTTCCGTTCCAGGGACCAGCCCATAGATTTCCACTGCTCCCCTCTCCTCGTCAAAAAGTTTCTCTCACTGCAGGCTAACAAGTCCATCTGGCAGGGAGATGAATAGTTGTCTGCCACAATTATTCATCTCTGCCCTCTGCCTTTTATCCCCTAGGGTGGGGCTTCATTAGCAGCGGTGGCTCTTCCATCCCAAGGACCAGGCCATAGATTTCCACTGCTCTCCTCTCCTCTGCCTTCTGTACATCTATGCATCAGGCACTGGACCCAGCTATTCCTCCTCTTCCACCTCAGCTACCTCCAGACCTGGGGCTGTTGACTCCCCATCTGAGGGCTGACAGACAGCCAAGGCTCTGCCTTTCTTTCTCTCTTTCTTTCTTTCTCTCCCCCATCTCTCTCTCTCTCTCTCTCTCTGCCAGCTCCATTCCCTCTTCCCCCTCGGAGCTCTCAAGTTACCTTGATGCTCCCACACCGCCGCCTCCTCCTCCTCCTCCTCCTCCTCCTCCTCCTCCTCTGATTCGGCTGCTGGAGAGGCCAGGGCCACAACAGGTTGTGAATCACAAGATCTCTCTTTCTACCTAATCAAAGAAACCTTGGGATGCAATTTTAGCCACTTTCATTGCTTCCCCAGGAAATTAAGATGGCGATATAGGCAGTTCTCAACTTACAACAGTTATGACCATTCGAAGTTATAATGGCACTGAAAAAAAATCACTTACAGCTGTTTTTCACACTTACGACCATGGCAGCATCACATGACTGAAATCCAGGTGCTTGGAAACTGACTCATATTTATGACGGTTGCCATCATGGGATCTTTTTCTAACCTCCTCCTAAGGAAAGTCAATGGGGAAGCCAGATTCACCAAAGAACCCTGTTAGCAGCTCAACAACTGCAATGATTCACTTAACAACTGTCACAAGAAAGGTCGTAAAATATGGACAACTCATTTCACAATTGCTTAGCAGTGGAAATTTTGGGCTCCGTTGTGGTCATATGTCGAGGACTAACTGTATAGCAAGTTTCTCCCCTTTCCTCCAACTGAAATACAGTGTTCCTCCTGTTAGTGTTCCAGCAAACCTCTACTCCAATCAGTAACTCCGAGACAAACGTATTTCAAAAGTACCTTTATTAGAATAGCACCTGGCACATCTGTGGAATCCTGAATCTAAAAAATTTTTCGGGCTTTCCACAATTTCTCAAACTACAAATCCATCCCTCCTTAGCCATCATCACATCACATGGCCCAATCACGATCTGTCCAAAAGTAAGATCCTTATTTCATCCTGCGCCATACTCAATGACCTTGGACTAACAGAAGAATTTTATTTTGTCTACTTGGAGCTACTTAATTGAAATCATCCCCTCCCACTCTCCCAGGCTATGTGGCAGTGGGGAATATGGCTTCAGATAACAGATAATCAGTTGGAAGGGACCTTAAAGGTCATCTAGTCCAAACCCCTGCCCAAGCAGGAGACCCTACACCATTTCTGACAAATGGCAGTCTAGTCTCTTCTTGAAAGCCTCCAGGGAGGAAGCTCCCACAACTTCCAAAGGCAACTTCTGTTCCATTGGTTGATTGTTCTCAATGTCAGAAAGCTTCTCCTTATTTCCAGGTTAAATCTCTCCTTGTAAAGTTTTCATCCATTATTCCTTATCTGGACTACAGGTGCTTTAGAAAACAGCTCGACCCCTTCCTCCTCTCTGGGATATTGAAAAACTGCTATCCTGTCTCCCCTGGTCCTTCTCTTCACTAGGCTAGCCAGGCCCAGTTCCTGTAACTGGTCTTCCAAAGCTGACACTTCCATTTGTCATTTAACAACCCTCCTGTAAGGTAGGTTGTGCTGAGAAAACAGCCATCCCAAAGCCAACAGAATTTCAGTGGTTGAATGCAGTGGTGCGATTCAGCCGGTTCGCACCATTTTGAGAGAACCAATTGTTAACTTTCTGAGCAATTTGGTGAACTGGTTGTTGGAAGAAATCACTAGGTCAGAGAACCAGTTTTTAAATTATTTGAATCCCACCACTGGCTAAATCCCTTGGATGCGACACACCACAGCCTCTGCCACCATTGTGAAGATGGGACAACTTGCCTGGGACCTGGTCCAAAATGAAAATCACCACAAAACCACAAATAGGATTGTCTCCTTTAGTATCTTGTATGTTTTGTAGGACAAAAACATACCCCAGGGTTTGAAAGGCAAATAGGTTCCGCCAGAGAGGAAGAAGCAGCTGTTTTTTTTGCCAAAGTCACTTTATATATACATCTTTGTTTACAGAGAGAGTTCCAGGAAAATCTAGCACTTTTCAAGCAGCTGGGATTTGTGATTTATGGACATGCTGTTCTTGCAGTTTTGTGTTTTGCAATCCGTGGGGATTGGGACAGGCTACCAATGTCAGTCAGCAAGCCACATAACATGTGATTTATTTTATTTATTTAAAGTTAAATCCCACCTTTACTATTTTTATAAGTAACCTAAGATAGTGAGCATATCCCATACTCCTTCCTCTTCCTATTTTTCCCACAACAGCCTTGTGAGGTGGATTGGGCTGGGAGAGAGGGACTGGTCCGAAGACACCCAGCTGGCTTTCATGCTTAAGGCAGCACTAGAACTCATTGTCTCCTGGTGACTGACTCAAAGTCACCCAGCCGGCTTTCATGCCTAAAGTGGTACTAGAACTCACCACCTCCCTGTGATTGGCTCAAAGTTACTCAGCTGGCTTTGATGCCTAAGGCGGGATGAGAACTTATTGTCTGCCAGTGATTGGCGCAAAGTCACCCAGATGGTTTTCATGTCTAAGGCGGGACTAGAACTCATGGACTCCTGGTGATTGGCTCAAAGTCACCCAACCAGCTTTCATGCTTAAGGCAGGACTAAAATTCACCATCTCCTGGTGATTGACTCAAAGTCACCCAGCTGGCTTTGATGCCTAAAGCGGGACTAGAACTCACTTTTTCTTTGTGATTGGCCCAAAGTCACACAGCTGGTTTTCAGGGCTAAGGTGGGACTAGAACTCTCAGTCCCCGGGTTTCTAACCTGATGCCTTAACCACGAGACTCAATTGGCTTTCAAAAATCAGCTTGTATTTATTTAGTGTCATTCCCAAGGTCATGTGATTGCCATTTTTAACATTCCCAGTCAGCTTCTGACAGGCGAAGTCAATGGAGCAAGCCAGATTCATTTAACAACAGTGTGTGATTCACTTAACCAACAGCATTCATTCGTTTAACAATCTTGGCCAAAAAAAAAGTTGCATAATAGGGCAGGGCTTGTTTAACATCTGTGTAGCTTAGCAACAGAATGTCAGGGCTCCGACAAATCCATCCCCCTTCAAATCATAAGTCTCTAGCCACATCTCTCAGAGTAAAACAATTTGATTTATTAGGAGTGACCATGTTGGTGTTACCTGGGTGCAGCTGACACTAAGATACATCATTCAAGGAGAGATTGGACTGCCATTTGTCAGAAATGGTGTAGGGTTTCCCGTTTGGGCGGGGGATTGGACTAGATGACCTACAAGGTCCCTTCCAACTCTGATAATCTGTTCAATCTGTTATTTCTCCCTTGACCCTGGTCTTCCTCCACCCCCTGGATGTATATTCTCCAATGGGACACATCCATAGACAAGAGTCATCAATCATGCTCTCTAGTAATATTCTTGCACACCAATAGCTTTGGCTGCCTAGCAAATATCTGAAGCATTTGAGGAATGCATTGCTTTCCCCCACTCCCTTTCTGCTGGCAACTAAAAAACCCAAAGGAGTAGTTTTTTAGTTGACACAAAAATTATCTCCCCAACTGTGGTCGTAAGTCAAGGACGAGCTGTAAAGTCAAAATGTAGCAGCAGCCAAAAAAAGCCAACGCAAATCTAGGTTGCATTAAAAGAGGGATAGAATCAAGATCGTGTAAAGTCCTAGTACCAGTTTACAAAGCCTTAGTAAGGCCACACTTGGAATACAGCATCCAGTTTTGGTCACCACAATATAAAAAAGATGTTGAGACTCTGGAAATAGTGCAGAGAAGAGCAACAAAGAGGATGAGGGGACTGGAGGCTAAAACATATGAAGAACAGTTGCAGGAACTGGATATGTCTAGTCCGATGAAAAGAAGGACTAGGGGAGACACAATAGCAGTGTTCCAATATTTGGGAGGCTTCTACAAAGACCTGGGGGTCAAGCTATTTTCCAAAGCACCAAAAGGCAAGATAAGGAACAACGGATGGAAACTAACCAAGGAGAGAAACAACCGAGAATAAGGAGGAATTTCCTAATGGTGAGAGCAATTCAACCAACTTGGAACCATTTGCCTGCAAGAGTTGTGGGTGCTTAAAAACCCTGAAGGTTTTGAAGAAGAGATTGGAGACCCATTTGTCTGAAACGATATAGGGTCTCCTGCTCAAGCAGGGGGCTGGACTAGATGCCCTCCCAGGTCCCCTTCCAGCTCTATTATTCTGGGCAAGCAAAAGCAATCACTGTCGCTCTGCTCGGCATTTTGTTTCAGCGATAGAGGTAGAAAAATCCTGCCCAAGGAAAATGTCATTTTTGCCTTCACAGTTCTGCTGGTTAAATGTGGAGAACTCCCAAGGACGCCTGCTTGATTCATTTCCAGCCATCTCTGAAAACCTTTCCAAAATAGAAATGAGTCCTTGAATCGTTTAGAAATACAGCTATGAGCTCCTAATCTAAGAAGAGACAGCAAATCTGGTCCCCAGGTAGTTCACATACACCATTCATTCCACCCTATTTCTGCATTAACCTGAAAAGCTTTTTTTTTTTTTTTTTATAACAGCGAGAAAATGTGTGAACGCGTCGGAAAATTGGTTTCTCACAAAAATAACGTAGCTGATATGCCTCTTTTCTGAAAGGGATTTCAAAGGCGAATGCATGTTAGCTGCTCAATTGGATCTCAGCCAACAGACTCCCTGGGGTTACGGTTGGGCATTCAATACTAATAACAACAGGATAGGAAAAGAGGATAGGGTAAGAGGTAGGATAGGATAGGACAGTGATTAGGATAGTGATTAGGATAAGATAGGATAGAGGATAGGATAGGATATGGATAGAGGATTATGGTAATACGTATAGGAAGGATAGGATAGAGATAGGATAGGATAAGGAATAGATAGGATATGATAGGATAGGATAGGATAAGATAGGCATGTAAAGCAGTGGTTGCCAACAAGTGGGCAGGGACAACTTGGTGGTACGTGAGAAAATTTGGTGCGCCAGCAGAGAAATGTCCCCCCCAAAGCAATTAATCAAGGCTGTGTGGGAACACAAGGCTTGCATCCCTTGCAGTTTGAACAACACGAGGTAGTTAAGGGAAGGAGGGAAAGGGCCGGAGGGGGGATAACTTGCTCCATGCACCCATGATCCTGTGCTTCTTTCCAGACTTCTTTCTTCTTCTGCTTTAGGCTGCACGCAAGGAAGCCAGCCAAAGTCTTTCTTTCTCGTCGCGCGCAGAGACGTCCGCCAGAAAATGAGCGACTTTTGCGGACGTGGCGAACCGTTTCTGCTCGCAAGATGCTGCGCTGTGCAAAGGATTCGTTTCTGGTGTTGAGTTCGAAGTCGAGAGGAAGAAACTTCTGCTGCTTCTGCTGTTTTCCTTGCAATGAAGCCAAAAGTCTCTTTCTCCTGCTTCCCCCCAAGAATGGAGATAAGAGATGGTTCCTTGCATATCCCAAATGAACAGAATGAATCGCATGCAGTAGGAAAACGGACGGGAGAGGGGATTTTCCTGCAATTCGTTTTTTTGGGGGGTTTCCAGTGCGTCTGGTCTGGGGAATTTAAAATGATGAGTTTGGTTGGTCCCTGCGTGTCCAAAAGGTTTGGACGACAACCCGTGGATAAGAGAGTAGAGGAGATATGATAGGATAGGAGTTAGAGTAAGGATATAGGAGTATAGGAATATAGGATAGTAGGGAATATAGGAATAGTATGGATAGAGATAGGACATGAATAGTGGGACATGATAGTCAATTGCCAAGTGTCTGAATTTTAATCACAGGAACTTGGGGATTCTGCGAGGGTCATGTGAAAAATAGCCATGTCACTTTTTTCGGTGCTGCTGTAACTTTGAACAGCCACTAAACGAACTGTCATAAGTCAAGGACTACCTGTACTGGGGATCCGCCAACCTATCCCCAAAATAGGCCAGGATGGCAGTTAGATGGCAGCCGTCCAGTCCTGGAATCACTTTTGCTGTTCTTTCTGGGTGTTCCTCCCCTGCCAGGACCCTTTGCAACTCCCTTACCACAAACCAGCCTGACAGAAGTTTTTATGCTTGATTTACAAGGATTCTGGATCTTGGCTGACAAGTTCAAAGAACAGGAACAGCCTGATTTATGACTCGTGCACCGCAAGAACCCAGTAATTGGCAATTCAGTCATCAAATCATTTAAAAACTGGCCAACTTCATGCTTCTGCAGGAGACAATAGAATTAGAATTAGAATAGAATAGAATAGAATCTATTAGAATAGAATACAATAGAATATAATCTTTACTTACAATAGAATAGAATCTTTATTGAGTATAGAACAGAACAGAATAGAATCTTCATTGAGAATAGAATAGAGAATAGAATAGAATAGAATAGAATAGAATAGAATAGAATAGGAGCTGGAAGGGACCTTGGAGGTCTTCTAGTCCAGCCCCCTGCTCAAGAAGGAGAATCTATACTATTTCAGATAAGTGACAGTCCAAACTCTTCTTAAAAACTCACTTAACCATCTCGCTTAGCAACAGAAATGTTTGGCTCACTTGCAGTCGTAAATCAGGGACTGCCTGTATTTTGTTCCACAGGCTCTACCATTGTGATTTATTGAGGCTTGTCGTGGGGTGCAAGTTCACCAACTCTGGGAAAACTGTCCCAGGTTAGCCCTCAACTTATGACCACATTGGAGGACCAGAATTTCCATTACTGAGCAAAGCAGTCATTAAGTGAGTTACGCCTGGTTTTTTGACCCTTTTTGGCCATGATCATTAAGCAAATCACTGCATTTAATGGCCATTAAACTGCCGTGAACTCTGGCTTCTCCCATTGATTTTGCTTGTTGAAAACCAGTTGGGAACATCACAAATTTTGTTGCAACCATCATAAATGCATTCAGGTTGCCAAGCACCCAAATTCTGACCCCATGACCCTAAGGCTGCTGTGGCAGTCATAAGTGCGAGGACCGGTCCTAAGTCACTTCTTTTGGTCCCCTTGTGATTTCAAATGATTTCAAAATAACATTATAAGTTGAGAACTACCGTAGTTCAATAAAACTACTAAGAGAAGGAAGACCAGTTGTTGAATTTTTTTTTTTAAATTATTTTCTACTTGCATGCCATTTCTCCCCAGGTCTATTTTCCTCTGGAGTCGTGTCACAAGCCAATGCATTTTGCAAATATTTGTGTGCAAGGCCCTGCTATGAACATTAGCGTGCCCAAATTTAGAACATAAAAGATTTACCCTCCTTTCTTATACACCGAAATCTGCATGGCTTTGGGACTGGAAGACGCAAGGATACATCATATATGCAAAGCGATTCCAGATGCCCAGCGTTATAGCCCAACAGCCAGCGCAAAGCAAAGCTTTCCTGTCAAGTTTTGGCTAATTCATTGCTAAGGATGACCAGAGGGGAAATTACAACCAGCGAAGCTTGAGATTGGCTGGCTGCAAAAAAAAAAACAAAAGTAAAATAAAATAAAATTATTCTGCTGGGTCACGAGTTCAAATCTTCGGAAAAGAGTAAATGCCAGCCTGTGAATCTTCAGGGCCTGTTCACACATTGCAAGAAAAGCTCAGTGTGCAAGTTATTGCCTGGTCATGCTGAGACATGGCTGCTCCTGTTTTTGCAATAGGGAAGATGCTGAAAACTATAAAACTCAGGACACAGATTCAGAATGTCTGCCTGGGACCCTCAAAATTGGAAACGCAGATACAAAAATTGAGAAAAGGACATCTCCTGGATGAAGTTGACAGCCAATTCTGGATGGCTACCAAGAAAGTGACATAGTGATGTCCTTGAAGGCACAATAGACTGAACACTTGAAGGCAACCTTGAGCGACAGCAAGGAGAATTCTCTAGATTGGTGTTTCTTAAGCTTGGCAATTTTATGAGGTGTGGGCTCCAACTCCCAGAATTCCCCAGCCAGCATGCTTTAAGATGGGTGGACTTCAAATTCTCAGGATTTCCCAGCCAAAATGCTTTAAGATGGGTGGACTTCCACTCCCAGAATTCCCCAGCCAGCAGGCTTTAAGATGGGTGGACTTCAATTCCCAGAATTCCCCAGCCAGCAGGCTTTAAGATGGGCAGACTTCAACTCCCAGAATTCCCCAGCCAGGTTGTTTAAGATAGGTGGACTTCAACTCCCAGAATTCCCCAACCAGAATGCTATAAGATAGGTGGACTTCCACTCCCAGAATTCCCCAGCCAGGTTGCTTTCAGATGGGCAGACTTCAATTCCCAGAATTCCCCAGCCAGCAGGCTTTAAGATGGGTGGACTTCAAATTCCGATTTCCAAGCACCTAAATTTTGGTCACAGGATGCTGCAATGGTTGTAAGAACAGAACAGAACAGAATAGAATAACAGAGTTGCAAGGGACCTTTTAGGTCATCTAGTCCAACCCCCTGCCTGTTTGTATATCACTTTTTTCAGTGCTATTGTAACTTCAAACAGTCACTCAACAGATGGTTATAAGTTGAGGACTGCCTGTACTTCATAATCACCTCAAACAAATCAAAAAATAAAATATCTCACAATATAATCCCAAAACATTCCCATTCAACTGGTCCAGTAAATCAGGAAAAACCATTCTGAACCATAGACCAAGATTCACACATTCAGCTAAACCATGATTTACAACATGCTGGTTTTGTGAAATAAACCACAAAGGGGCTTCTCCCACTTCCCCAAGCCAAAATCAGGCAAAAAAACACCATTATATCTCAACAGCAAGAACGACAACATTTTATTTTTGGTTTTTGTTTTAAATACGGTTTTACATTGTGTAAGCCGCCTCGAGTCGCCATGGGGGAATAAGCAGCAATATAAATTAGATAAGGTAAATCTAAGGTAAGGTAAAAGATAAGATAGTTGGCTGAAATGCTAGAATGTTGGTGTCCTGCCACAAAAAAAACCCTTCCTTTTTTCCAATTTGTGAAATATATCCTGTCTCCTGAGATTTTCCTGGAGTATAAACATGAAACGTCCGAGAGTTTTTAACTCTGAAGCCCCCTGAGAGATTCGGAGGGTAGGCGAATGGAGCAAGTTAGATCAAGATTCTTTCCCCACGCTTTTTTTTTTGGCAAGAAAAATAAAAGGAGGCAGGAAGACCAAAATTTCTTTCTTGGAAGTAAAAGAAACACTCACATAGGTAATCCTCGACTTATGACCAAAATGAGCCCCAAATTTCTGTGGCTAAATGAGACATTTGTTAAGGGATGTTTTGTTCCGTTTTGCCCCCTTCCTCACTTGCCTCGTGAATCACTTAACAAGCGAGACACTTGTGAAGTGAAATTTGCCCCAGTTTGCAACCTTTCTTGGCACGGTTGTTAAGCGAATCATTGCAGCCATTGGGTTAGTCACACGGTTGTTAAGTGAATCTGGCTTCCCTCACTGAGTTTGCTTGTCCGAAGGTCGCAAAAGGGGATTACGTGACTCTGGGACATTTCAACCATCATAAATATGAGACAGTGGGCAACCTTTTGACTTTTGATCACGTGACCAGATAACAGATAATCAGAGTTGGAAGGTACCTTGTAGGTCATCTAGTCCAACTCCCCCCCCCACTCAAGCGAGAGACCCTACACCAGTGGAGGCTAACCTTTTTGGGCTCCTGTGCCAAAAATTGTGCGTGAAAGCCAGAACCCAGAAGGCAATGTGCATGCCCCCCCATGCCTCCTACGTATGCATGAGCAATACCCCTGCTGCCCCCTTACCTGCACTGTGCTTCCCAGCTGATTTTTGACCCGTTTGAGGCCTTTTTCGGCTTCCCAGAGGCTTGAGGAAAGCCTCTGCAGGCTTTGCAGGACAAAAATAGGCCTGTTTTGTCACTTCCGGTATTTCCAGAAATAGAGGAAGTGATGAAACGGGCCTATTATTCGGCCTGCAAAGCCTGCAGAGGCTTTCCTCAAGTCCCTGGGAGGCCAAAAAAGTCCTCAAACTGGCCGAAAATCAGCTGTGAGTCGCGTGCATGCGCAGTGAGGTAAGTTTGCCTGTGGCTTGCTTGCCGACACAAATGACTCTGTGTGCCACCTGTAGCATGCATGCCATAGGTTTGCCATCACAACCCTACACCATTTCTGAAAAATGGCAGTCCAATCTCTTCTTGAAATTCTCATGGAGACACAGTTAGTCCTCGGGTTACGACAGTTCATTTAGTGACCGTTCAAAGTTATAACAGCACTGAAAAAAGTGACGTATGACCATTTTTCACACTTACAGCCGTTGCAACTTCTCCATGGTCACGTGATCAAGATTCAGACACTTGCCAACTGATTCACATTTATGGTGGCAGGGGTTGGACTAGAAGACCTCCAAGGTCCCTTCCAACACTGTTATTCTGATGACGTGTCTCCAGAGTTTTCCTTGAAGCTGTTATTCCCCAAAACAGGGGAGAAAATTATTAAACCATCAACGACAGCCAGAAACTAGCAAGCAATGCTTCTGCTCGATGCTTCCAAATTGTTTTCTGCAAATAAATTCCAGATATATTACCTTTCAATTTCCATTCATTGCCAACCAGGGAGCAAGGAACAATAGATTTTTTTTTTTTAAATGCATTCTTGGCTAGGCCAGTCTGTTTCAGGAAATGAGGAAAAATTATTTCTTGGAAAGACAGCCCAAATTGCATTTTGCAAATTGCATTTCGGGATAATCCAACTGATGTTCCCTTTATTTCGGGGGGGGGGGCAGAGGGTGGAGAATCTTCCCCATCTGCTGCAAAGGAAGTTGCCCCTTTCCCTGCTAAGCTTGCAACTGGGCTCACTTACTAGAGCTGTGATGGTGAATCTATGACACACATGCCATAGGGGGCATGCACAGCCATTTGTGTGGGGGTGCGAGCCCCAGCCAAATTTACCTGCGCTACACATGCGTGCGCCTCCCAGCTGATTTTCGGCCCATGGGGGCCCATTTTCGCCCTCCCGGAGACTCAAGGGAAGCCTCTGCAGCCTCGGGGGGCCGAAAAATGGGCCTTTCGGAAAGTGCTGAAATGGGTCCGTTTACGGCCTCCAGAGCAGGGGTGGGATTCAAATTTTTAACAACCAGTTCTGTGGGCATGGCTTAGGTGGTGGGTGTGGCTTAGTGGTCATGTGACTGGGTGGGAATGGCTTGGTGGTCATGTTTTTGGCTGGGTGTGGCCAACTCAATATCACTCACATCTCCTCCCCTGGCCTTTCGTGACTGTGGGGATGCTGCAACAGTCGTAAGTGTGAAAAATGGTCGTAAGTCACTTTTTTCAGTGCCATTGTAACTTTGAATGGTCACTCCACACAAGCAAAGGAGGGGAAAAAAACTCCAGAGAAGTTCCTGAGACAAGAAGTCTAGCCCTGCCAAGAATGTAATAAGGGTTAACAGAGAGGNCCTTCCTGCCTTCCTTACAGGATTAGGCCAGAAATTTCTTCTAACAACCGGTTCTCTGAACTGCTTAGAATGTTAACAACCGGTTCTAGCAAATAGGTGAGAACTGGTAGAATCCCACCCCTGCTGTACAGGCTTCCCTCGGGCCCCCGGGAAGGTAAAAATGGCCTCCCCCATGGTCCAAAGGCCCTCCGGAGGCTGAAAACGGGCATTTCTGGTATTTCGAGAGGCACGTGCACACGCAGTGGAGGTAAGGGGGCAGGGCGGGGTTTGTTGTGTGTCCATGTGTGTGGGGGCACATTGCATTGTAGGTGCCGGCACTCGCACACTTTCGGCACATCACAGCAAAAAGGTTCATCATCACTGTACTAGAGCCATCTGTTCTTTAGAATGGTGTGTCTGTTGCAGTCTATCAGAAAACGGTTATCAATTTATCACAAGGCCACTGGCACCTAGACTCTTTTTACATTTTACATTTTACAGTTCCAGGTGCACTGGCTTTCTAGAAGTAGGGGCTTCAACTCCCATACAAAGTCCTCAAGTTATGACAGTTCACTTAATGACCACCCCAAGTTGCAAGGGCACTTTGAAAAAGCAACTGTGATGACCCAGGGTGGGATACAAATGTAACAAAATAAATGTCAATAAATTGACAAAATGTCAATAAATGTCCTTTAATGCCTCAAACTTGGCCCCACTGTTCAATAATACTCAGTTGGAGATAAAACTTACTCAAAAATAGTTTTCAAAAGAAAACAATACAGTCTGAACTTAATGAGCAGATAGAGGTGAAATAAAAAAACCAAACAAACTACAGTGATGAAATTTCCACAACAGACCAGGATAAGTATTCACCAAATTCAAAGGAGATAACAAGGCACAGTCTGTTGGAAGGATACCAACCAAGATAACTTCAGACCAAAATAAAACACGCTTTGTTTCCTGTGTTTGCCAGAACACAAGTCCATCCTCTTATTCAGTTGTCACACCTGCAGCCCATAAAGAGGATCAAAGCCCTCTCCTCCAGTGTAGACCACCTCTCTCCCTTATCCTCTCCTCTGCATGTCCCAGGATGGAGAGGGGATGGGCCTGGGTCCTCCTCTGACTGTTCAGCCAGCCTCTGCCCTTCCCCAGCCTCCTCCACAACCTTCAGAGCCACACTTCCACTCCCTGTCAGCTGTTCCTTCTCTCCCTCAGAGTCAGTCTCCACTGGGGCATAACAGCAACTTATGGCTGTTTTTCACACCACTGTTGCTGCATCCCCATGATAATGTGAGCAAAATTTAGGCACTTGCCAACTGACTCATATTTATGACCGTTGCAGTGTCACCTGGGGTCACATGATTTTGTGGCCTGCTGACAAAGTCCATGGGGAAGCCAGGTTCACTTTAACAATGAATTTACCGACATAACTGCAGTGATTCACTTAACCGTGGCCAGAGAAATCGTAAAAAGGGGGCCCCAAATCTCACTTAATGACTGTCTCGCTCAGCAACAGAAATTTTGGGCTCAATTATGGCCATAAGTCCAGCAGTACCTGTACTTGCAAGAATGACCCTCCAGCACCAAGTTGGAATAAGTGTGGATAACCAGATCTGAGATAGGTGTGTTGCACCAACCGTTGGCAAGAGTTGGTCATTGCTTATCCAGGGGTTGGATTTAAAATCTGAGGTCTCCAAGGAGAGACCACTCCCTCAAACGCTTCCGTCACTTCTGAAGAGCTTTGAGATAACATATTTCCAGGCAAACACCTTGATTTGTTCTTCAGGTCTCCTGAAATGCAGAATCTTCAGGTGTTCTGACCCAACCTGGTTCCAAGAGAACAAACATAAGAGAAAGGCCCCACCTTTTAAGGTTTCATCTACGAATTTTGTTTCTTCACAGATAAAAAGCTGCTTCCAACTAATTAACTCTGACAAGAAAGAACTTTGCCAAGTTGTTTTTCAAGGCTGCTAAAAACCTACAGATAAGAAAGAGTTTACAAGAGTTTTCAAATACTAACTAAAATGTGCACGAGGCTGAGTCTCAGAGTGTCTTTGCTTTCTGCAAAGAATGCTTCTTCAAACCTTGTTTTTATCCTCTTGAGAGAGGGGCCATTACCTTGCAGGCTTACTCCTGAGTCTCCCATACTGCTGTAACTGCTCTCTCCTACAAGTAATCCTGCGCACACGTGCATTTGGCACAGGCTCCTTGGTAACCTCTTCATCATTGCTGCCAGCCCCCACAATCTCTGAAGGCAGCAGTCCACTCCCTCATGGTTCTGGCCTGTCATCTGAGTCCTTGCTCTCCTCAGCCATCCTCACCCCCTGCCAGCAAACCACAACATCAAGGTCTTAGGAACAGGTAAGTGATAAAGCTGGGATAGGGTTCAAGATTGTTGGTTGAACCTCCCTCCCAAAATGTGGTCATCAGCAGTTAGCCATGATGGTAGAAGAACAACAACACATGGGAACCAGCTGTCAACTCATAAAATATTTCTCTGGTCTTTTTAGAATTGCCAACAGAAAAGGAGTGGGGAGCAGTGTAGCTGCTTGCAAAAACGAAAGTGCATTCCATAAATGTTTTCAAAGATAGTAACTAGGTGACTGAAGTTTCATTGTACTTGTACAATGACAATAAACAACTTCTTCTTCTTCTTCTTCTTCTTCTTCTTCTTCTTCTTCTTCTTCTTCTTCTTCTTCTTCTTCTTCTTCTTCTTCTTCTTCTTCTTCTTCTTCTCCTTCTCCTTCTCCTTCCCCTTTTTCTTCTTCCTGCCGTACAAAATTTTAACTGGAGAACATGATTGGTGGCTCTGGGCTATGGAGGTGTCCCATTGGAGAATATTAATTATGATACACCCAGGGGATGGGGGGAAGTCAGGGTCAAGGGTGACAATGAATGGTGTGTCTCAGAGTCAGCTGCTTAACAACAACTGCGATTTGCTTAACAACCATGCCCCCTCCCCCAAAAAAGATAATAAAATTGGGCCCCGGCCACTTAACAGCAGCCCTGTTTTAAAATGAAATGTTGGCCACAACTGTCGTCATTACGTCGAGGACCGCCTGTACATGATGTACATTTTACAGCACTGGGTAGCCATGGGTATCTGTGCAACTCCTCAGAACTAGGTCCCCAGTAATCTTTCCACTTTAAATTAGATCCCATGAGTTCCAGACCAACCTTCTCCCTGACCTCCTGGCTTTCTACGTTTTCTTTTCTCTCCCTTTGTTCAATTATGCGTGATTCTTCGGAAACTGCCTGGACAAATCCTTGCACCTTTCCTGGCATTGTCTTTCAAAAGAGGTTTGCCATGGCTTCCTTCCTAGGGCTAAGAGAGAGGGTGTAGGAAGTTAGCACCCACCCCTCTCCTGGAAAAATGAAATATCCTGGGAAATATTAAAAAGGCAGAAGATCTCCTCTAAAAAGAGTAGAAATTCAGAAGCAGAAACTCACCTCAGAAGCAGAAGCTCACCCCCACCTTTGTTAATGGGTGGGCCATGAATACTTTACATAACAAAGATCTCCAGGTAAAGCTATAGCAATTGCCAAAAGCTAATCATCATCCAGCAAGGTCTCAAACCATGCCTGGAACTCAGGACAGTCTTGTAGAGTTGCCCCTGCATGACCCCATGGGAGTCTGACAACCAATCAGAATACAAGCTCCGATTCAAAGGTTATAAAACCCAGCACTCTTGGCATATTAGTCCTTCTTTCTCCTTTCCTTCACCTTGGAGCATGTGATCATCTTTCTTTGGAGCTTCAAGCCATTGTGGTCCTGCTGCCACCATTAAACCATCTTTCCTAAAAGCCTCATGTTTCCAGTGTCTTTTTTCCCACTTGGAACTGAACCCAGAAGGATATTTTCTTCAAACAAGGGTCTGGTCCAGGTCACCCAGTTGGCTTCTTGCTTAAGGCACGACTCCTAGCTTCTAACCTAATCCTTAACCGAGTCTGTCTCTCGGCTTCCTACTTACATCTGCAATAAATATTCCCATCATGGGAAAAATGGCCCATTTGAATCCGAAATGAAATAGCCCCTGCCCTTTTAATCCATATCTTATTTATTGATTATTAGCTCGATTCATGTAATTCGCTACAAATCAATGTGGTAAGGTTTAATTTTTGGGAAGGAAAATAAGGGGGGGTGGAATTGTGTTTTTTCTGCTACCAGCATCCATTCGGTATTCACTTGGCTAGCATTCTGTCACTGTGTGAGAGAATTGAGGCTTTTTGGAAACTGAAACATGGAACTGAAAGAGTATTTGCTGTGTTGAGCAAGGAGACAGCAAGGAGCCTGGGCCGTGGCTTAGCTCAATGTTTTTGGACCTAAAGCTGCTTTGGTACTTGTGAAACTAAAAACTGAAACTCCTCTCTTGCTTCTGTTTTGCAGTTGGAACAGATTTCTTTTCAGGTTGTTGGTAAGGGGAGTAGAACTCCTTAGTATCAGAGCATGGAAGAAGAAGAGAGGGAGGAGGAGGAGGAGGAGGAGGAGGAGGAGGAGGAGGAGGAGGAGAAGAAAAACAATAACAACAACAAAACAACAACAACAACAACAACAATAATAATAATAATAATAATGATAATGATAATAATGATAATAATAATAATAATAAATGAAATACTCTGATGATCATTTTGAAAAATCCTTTCTTAATGAGCACCTAGAAGCCAAGAGAAACATATGTGCCAAAGTTCAAATTTGTAGGCTTTACGATACTGGAGATTTTGTGATGATGCATGAGTGGTATTTCACTTTTATATATAGATATAGATTAAATGTCTTGGCTGCCCATCACACCACAGGGTAACTCTGGGCAGGCTTACAATATTAAAAAGATAAAATTATGCAAAACATTCTAGGGGATATAAATAAAACACTATTAAGTAATAACTACAGTATTGATTTAAAAATGAGGGAATTTCACATAACAACTGTTTAAGAGGAAAGTTAAACTATCTTGATCTCATGGTTCAAGGAGAAAAAAAATCAGCAGCTAAAACATGTGCCATCTGTATTCCCCCCTGCAGACATAAATAAAAACCTCATTTTTAGCCTTGTCTTCAAACAGTTGTAGAAAGTTAGCACCCACCCTAGAATGAAATATTTTGAGAAATATTAAAAAGGCAGAATATTATATTTCCCTGGATGAGAAATGAGAAACATGTTTTTTAAGAGGAGATAGCAGCCCCCACCTTCCTTAATAGCCCTCAGCAGATGTCAGCACTTAAGAAATAAAGAGATAGATAGCTCTACTCATAAGCAAACGTCCTCACCCAAAATCCAACAAAGGTAGGATTAGCCCTCAGCCACAATAGGAATTGCCCAACTATCTTTATCATTGCATCAGCAGACCAAACTTCAACCAAACTTAGCTCAGACAAACTCCTAGGATTTGTACTTTGCCTATAGAGCCAACTATGACCCCCTACATAACCCCCACGGGAGTCTGACAACAGCCAATAGAATACATGCTTCTTGCACAGGAACGGAAGTTCAAGTGCAAAGCCCAAGAGAAGGTATAAATACCCTCCACTCTCAACTCCATGGGATCAGCTATACCAGAACCATGGGCTTGGTGGTTCTGCTTCATCATTAAGCCCTCTTTCCATTCAGCCTCCATGTTTCTCATGTCTTCCTCCCGGCTTGGAACTGAACCAGATAGATATTTCTTCCGACATGGTGACAAAGGAGAAATATTGGTGAATGCCGGCAAGCTTAAAAAAAGCTGACCTTGCTAAAAACTCTTCCTTCTTCTGTAACTTTTCTTTTTAAGTGCTATCTTCAGTTTTATGCCCCCAAGGGATACAAAGCTGGACCGAGTAGCATGAAAAAAAAAATCCTATTTTTATGAAATAAATCCTTCAAGCAGGATGGAGTAAGTCCAATGCAAAGCTTCATTCCCTCACCCCTCCCAGCCTAGTCTACCTGGAGAAATGCAGAATAGCCAGTATGAAAAATACCATTAAGAAAAAGATCCTCGCATTTTTGCATTGGGATCTGGGTTCAAATGCAGCAGACCAGTCCTTTCTCATTCCCATGTGCAGTGGGAACAAGTAACACTTTTGAGGTTAGACAGTAGTATACTTATAAATGCACAGACTCAGTTCAAATTAAGCCTACGAGCATGAAAGCTGGCTGGGTGACTTTGGGCCAGTCACTAGGAGACAATGAATTCTTGTCCCACTTTAGCCATGAAGAGGAATTATTGAGCCTGTCATCTGCACCTCTGTAACTGTCTGGTTTGGTTCTGCAACCCAACAGGACAGACACAGACTTCAGAAGGTAATTAGGACTGCAGAAAAAAACAATTATTACCCACCTGCCTTCCATGAAGGACCTGCATACTGCATGAGTCAAAAAGGCTGTCAAAATATTAACAGACCCCTCACATCCCAGACATAAACCCTTTCAACTCCTTCCCTCAAAACGACCCCATAGAGCCCTGCACACCAGAACAACTAGACACAAGGACAGTTTTTCCCCGAACGCCATCACTCTGCTAAACAAATAATTCNTTTATGTACACTGAGAGTATTTACACCAAGACAAATTCTTTGTGTGTCCAATCACACTTGGCCAATAAATTATTCTATTCTGTTCTGTTCTGTTCTATTCTATTCTATTCTATTCTATTCTATTCTATTCTATTCTATTCTATTCTATTCTATTCGATTCTACTCTACTCTACTCTACTCTACTCTATGAAAGCCAGTTGTGTGAGTTTTGACCAATCATCAGGGAACTGTGAGTCCTAGGAGATGGTGAGTTCTAGTTCCACTTTAGGCACGAAACTGGCTGGGCGACTTTGGCCCAACCACCAGGAGACGGTGAATTCTAGATCTGCCTTAGATATAAAAGCTGGTTGGATGACTTTGAGCCAATCACCAGGAGATGGAGAGTTCTAGTCCTGCCTTAGGCATGAAAGCCAGCTGGGTGTCTTTGGGCCAGTCCTTCTTTCTCAGCCCAGCCCACCTCACAGGATTGTTGTTGTTGTGGAGAAAATAGGAAGAGGAAGGTGTGTTGAAGACATTTGCCCCCTCATTTATAAAAACAACAAAGACAGGAAATAAATAAATCAGCTAAACAAGCCCCAATCTCCAGGGCCTCCCAAGCTGAAGAGGCCTCTCAATTTGTCAGAGGCTTAAAATAGTTTTATTGTAATTCTCTGCAGGAAAATCTCCATAAATTAAGCCTTCTTGTGCAGCTCCCATGATCCTCATTAGTGGATTAAAGTGGGCTTGCTTTTTGCAGGCATTCACACCTTCTGTTCAAAGGGGGGGACTTCCCTACCCATCTCGCATGGTTTATGTATTTTGGGGGTCTCTTTCCAAGTTCAGGGACTCTCACAGCCGGAAACTCCATATTTTGGGGGCAGGGGGTTATTTCCCCAGGTCTCCATCCTTCTCTGTGCTGAGCAGCCATAAGCATCCACATATGGGAAGGTGGGAAACAGATGGAGACAACCCACAAAATGTGTATTGTGATGTCACAATGGAAGGGTTCGTCCCTTGCCAGGCTGGCCCATGATGTCAGGACACAAGGCGTTGAGTTTACATGGTGATATCAGTCTCCATATCAGTCTCCTGCCTTCCATGGAGGACCTGTATCCTGCAGGAGTTCAAAAGAAGGCTGTGAAAATATCTACAGACCCCTCACATCCCGGACATAAACGGTTTTAACTCCCATCCTCAAGACGACGCTATAGAGCCCTGCATACCAGAACAACTAGACCCATGGACAATTTTTTTCCCAAATGCCATCACTCTGCTAAACAAATAATTCCCTCAACACTGTCCAACTATTTACTAAGACTGTGTTACTATTATTCTTCTCATCCTTGGAACACCTTGCCCTCGGAAGTTGTGCGAGCGCCATCACTTGAGACTTTCAAGAAGAGATTGGACTGCCGTTTGTTAGAAATGGTGTTGGGGGGTTGGACTAGATGACCTACCAGGTCCCTTATCTGTTATCTGTTACCTTCCTAGTACCTATCCCACTTATGATTGTATGGCTGTAACTTTGTTGCTTGTATCCTAATGACTGTTCCCAAATAGGATTTGATTGCTTATTGTACCCTATGACTATTATTAAATGTTACACCTGATGATTTTTGAGTATTGATGAATAACTATTGATGAATGGATCTTTTTTTATGTACACTGATTTGCACCCAGACAAATTCCTTGTGTGTCCAATCACACTTGGCCAATAAAGAATTATATTCTATTCATATATTCCCATAGTTTAGGCAGTATTTCCAAACTTGTGGACTTCAACTCCCAGAATTCCCCAAGCCAGCATGCTGGCTGGGAAATTCCTGGAGCTGAAGTCCTCCTATCTTAAAAGCAGCCATATTTGAAAGTCACTGGACTATTGGATGGATGGATGAAGCAGAGAAATACACAAGAGACATGTATTAACCCTTTTTCGCCTTAATATGTAATTTTTAAGCAATAGTTATCAGGAGGATGTATTCATGTATAACATAGCCACCAACTGGGTAGCACAGTGATTCCCAACCTTGGCAACTTTTAAGAAGTGTGGACTTCATTTCCCAGAATTCCCCAGCCAGCTCAGCAACTTTAAGATACGTGGACTACAACTCCCAGAATTTCTCAGACAGCTGAACAACTTTTAAGGTATGTGGATTTAAGTCCCAGAACTGCCCAGCCAACTCAGCAATTTTTTAGACCCACTCCCAGAATTCCCCATGTCATCAGGCTGGCTGGGGAATTCTGGGAGTTGAAGTCCGCACATCTTAAATTTGGCAAATTTCAGAAACGTAAGAATTAGGGCCTCCGCAGGTCTTAATCTGGCCCCGCATGCAACAGACTTCACATCAATTATACAGGCCTGTAAAATTGGTCACTCTGCAGACTTTAACAATTCCAACTTACAACCCTCCAGCCTCTCGGGATTACAACTCCCATCCTCCCCGACATGGAGTCAAGCTGGCTGGAGCTGAAGAGAAAGAGAGTCTAACCATGCTGGAAAAGCCCACACTCCCCCGCCCATCACACAGTCGTCTTTCCAGGAATTTTGGCATTTCTATATGAGGTCTGCGGTCCCCCTTTAATTCTTCCTAACCCCATGTATTTAACCACAAAAATATTGCTTGGCTGCTAATGAACTCCTGTGTTTTCCCAGGGGCTTGGAGAGCTTTGGTTTCTGCACCAAAATGCTGCTTACGGTGTGTTTCAGTAAGATTAAACTGTCTTTTAATCTATGTATTTTAAGGGAAGGAGGCAGGGAGGGAGATGAGAGAAGGGAGGGAGGGAAGGAGGGAAAGAAGGAAGGAAGGAAGATAAAGAGAAAGAAATTGAGAGAAGGGAGAAAAATGAGAGAAGGAAGATGAGAGAAGGAAGGGAGGGAGGGAGGGAAGGAAGGAAGGAAGGAAGATGAGAAAAATAAGGTAAGAGAAGAGAGGAAAGAAGGAAGGTGAGAGAAGGAAGGGAGGGAGGGAAGGAAGGAAGGAGAGAGAAGGAAGGTGAGAGAAGGAAGGAAAGAAAGAAAAGGAAGGAAGGAAGGAAGGAAGGAAGGAAGGAAGGAAGGAAAAGACAGGCAGGCAGGAAGGAAGATGAGAAAAGGAAGGAGAGAGAAGGAAGGAAGGAAGGAAGGAAGGAAGGAAGGAAGGAAGGAAAAGACAGGCAGGCAGGCAGGAAGGAAAAGGAGAAAAGAAAGGACAGAGAAGGAAGGAAGGAAGGAAGGAAGGAAGGAAGGAAGGAAGGAAGGGGAGGGAAGGAAGGAAGTTGAGAAAAGGAAGGAAGGAAGGAAGGGAAAGGCAGACAGGCAGGGGAGGCTGGTGCAAATCATTCCACAACCCTCCCAGAGCCACCAACCCAAACCGAAGGACCCTCCTTTTCAAATCTCTCCAAATCAGAGTTAACAGGGGAGAAAGCTTAACGGGCCTTTCCCTTTCGGTTTGTTTAGCTGGAAGGAACTGATTCGCTCCCGTTGAAGCATGACATTTCTATCAAAAGCATGTGCTCGTCTCCCTTTAGATCACTTTCTCCTGTCTACATAATTCAGGACCATATGCCTGGGAGGGGGAGAAAAGAAAAAACAGAATATCAACAGTCAGTTTCGCTTGAAGCTTAACTCCGACACAAACATGTTTGCCCTCCCTGGGAGCCGGGCATACAGACTGAGATCTGGAATGGAATAGAATGGAATAGAATAGAATAGAATAGAATAGAATATGGAATGGAGAATAGAATTAATAGAATGGAATGGAATGGAATGGAA
>BHFT01014821.1:0-14775 GCA_004320025.1 Laticauda laticaudata | reverse complement strand
ATACTTGTAATACCGCTTCCTGATTGGTCCACCAATACTACACTGTGATTGGTTCTTCAACACTACTGTGATTGGTCTGCAATTGCCGCCCTGTGATTGGTCCACATGAGCGGCGGGAGATTCAAGGAGCCATCATTGGCCATGAGCCGTGAGCAGCCGCTATAAAAGAAGCTGCCGCAGCTCCTCAGTCAGACAGATTTCAGGAACTAAATAAAGAGCTGCAAGTCACACTGGTCTCGAGTCTCTTTTTCCCCATGACATAACAGGCTACTAATATTTTATAACTCTGGTTTGTTTGTTTATGCCTTTGCCAATGTCTGTGCTGCCTCAGGTAACTCCAGGCAGCTCATATAATACAGTTAAAAACCCAGCAAGTATTGACAACCTGACACAGCAATAGGATGGTGCGAAACTGTTCTTTCAAAAGTACTGAAACTGTGGCAAGCGAAAGATAGTCAACCTTAAGCAGAGTGCTGCATTATTCAGCTGGGAATCAAGCAGTCAGACCCATCAACTATTCAACAGAAGCAGCTCGAGGTGGAGAGGCCGCCTTAACATATCTTACCCTTGCTGAGTTTCATCTTTACCTCCTAAGGTGAGAAGCAGATGTTTTCTTTATAATAGTGCTTATATGTTAAATCTACATCTTTAAGCAACCTATTTAAACCACAGTACATCTCTGCATTTTAAATTTAGAAATAAAGAAAGGAGGGGTAGAGCCAAGAGCAGGGAAAACTAAGACAGGGAATAAACAGATGACAGTCACCAGGATATATGACAGAGTCAGCGCAATAGATCAGAATAAGGTCCTAAATCAATTTTATTTCCACAATTCCAGCTTCCTAAAGAGGTGGGTGGCAGTAAACCAATTATTATGCAACTTAATGAACTAATTAGCAAAATCAGAGCAATAATAGTAATGGGTATGGACTGACTGCACTGAATATAAAACGTAGAATTAGGTTTCTCATAGCGAAGTTTTCATTCCTGAAGATTATCATAACTTTATACATTTTTTATTTGGGTCCAGGTTGCTAAATACAGAGCGAGGATTGAAGACTGTGGGAAAGAATTTCCTAATTGTACTTCCATAAAGGAGTCATTATTTGACTTGATAAGCATCACAGAGAGCCTGGTCGATGCTTATTAATAGTATATTCAGAGTAAATATATACCAGACTAAATATATGAAATAGAAAATTCCACAGACCCTTTCATCTGCTATGAAACAGCAGCAACAATAACTGGTTACAGCTCCTTGCTTCAATTCATAACCTTCAAAAGAACTAAAGCACAGTTCTATAGATCAGTTTTGCAGCATTTGTATAATGCCTAACCGTACAACTTAGGTGGTGTCATTCAGATGATAGCTTATCATTCACACAGTCCAGGTCTTATTTCAGATGTTGGAACTTGTTTTATCTTTTCCACATGTTCCAGCACTCCAGAATTACATAAAGGGGAGCTACAGGGAGAGGGAGGAGGGGATAGGGGGAACCAGCATTGTTTTCACAATTTGATAATTTTTCTTCATCCCATTCCATCTGGTCAGGCAGGGAAGGTATGTTGTGAACCCCATCAGTCAAAGAATTCTGATTGGAAGGGCCTGGGAAGACAGCCTTCTTGAATATTCTTCCCCTGGAGGTGAGGTGAAAGAAACTGGCCTTCTGGAAAGAAACTTGGTTCTGCAGAATCACATGGAGTGCATGGAGAAGCATGAAGTTGTGGGACAGCTTAGTATCCTGAAAGCCTTCCCCACCCTTTTTAATTTATTTTTAACATTGCTTGCTTCTTTTAAATTGTACATACTTTTTATGTTTTTAGTAGGTGCTTTTTTTTTTCAAGAGACAACTGGACTTTCTGGTTTTTCTTTGAAGATGTTTCACTTCTCATCCAAGAAGTTTCTTCAGTTTTGGCTGGATGGTGGGGAATAGAAAGATTTATAAATTCCATTCCCCACTATCCAGCCTGAACTGAAGAAGCTTCTTGGATGAGAAGCAGAATCACTTCAATGAAAAAACAGAAAGTCCAGTTGCCTCTTTAAAAAACACCTTTGGGACAACAATGACCTGGATGAGTGAGAATCTCCATAGACAATGTTTTTAGTACTTTATTTCTATGCTGCTTGGAGTCCCTCTGTGAGGGAGATAGGCAGTTTTGAAATGTGGTGAATCAAATAGATAAATGCATGCATCTGAAAGGCTCAGATTTGTTTCTTTTACATTTAAAGGTTAATGATGATGATGATGATGTGTTATTGAAGGCAATGCTGATCAAAAGCTTACTTGGAACTAGCTAAAAATCAGGAATACTGAAAAAAGAAACCGAAGGCTTTAGTTTGGCTGCTCAAGAACAAGCCTTAGTCACAAATTGCATGAAGGCAAAGATTCAGCATGTCACCACCAACAGCAAATGCCACCTCTGTAATGAGAAAGATGAAACAGTTGACCATTTAATCAGTGGGTGCAGCAAAATTTCACAAACTGACTGTCTAGAACACCATAACCAAGTTGCTAAAATCATTCATTGGCAACTGTACCAAAAGTTTGAATTTGGGTATCGTAACAACTACTGGGAACATCAGGTTGAGAAGGTTCTGAAGAATGAAAAAGTCAAGATCTTGTGGGACTTCAGAATTCAGACTGACATACACTTGGCCCACAACTACCCCTGACATAACAATAGTTGAAAAGAAAAAGGGTTGGTTCATTGACATTGCAATACCTGGTTTGCATGAATTGAAGACAAGTAGCAAGAAAAAAATCACAAACTACCGAGACGTACAATTTGAAGTTGAGCGACTTTGGAAAAAGAAATTGTGTGTTATCCCAATTGTAATTGGAACCCTTGGAGCAATACCAAAAGGGCTGCTTCACTATTTGGAAATCCTGAATTTATTAGACTTGAAAATCCTGATCCTACAAAAAACCACCCAACTTGGAACAGCTTATATCTTCTGATGCTACCTTAACAGTTCCTAGGTCCTTGGTTAGGACTCAAGCTGTTGAGCTACCAACAACCCCAAAAGCTGTGAATTTCATCAAAGATTAACCACCACAATATTATTATTATTATTATTATTAATAATAATAATAATAATCATAATAATCATCCTATCTTTAGGAATAAACACTTAGCTGAGACTAGTGATTACTGCCCCTCCTGTTTAGGTTAAGTCAGCTGAGTTATGGGAGGTAGAGAATGGAAGTGTTTCCAAACCACAGTGTCAGTCACCTTCCCCAGCTGAAAAATATTGCTTTAAATGTCCAGCTTGCTGAGTAGCTAGTTATATTGACAAATATACTCTTAAATCCATTGTGTCCTGTACATAAAAAAATCAGATTTCTAGCAACAAAACTGGTTAATACATGTGTTTAAAAAAGTGCTCATAAGTTTATCCATCACCTCAAATGTTTACATGGACATAATTAAGGCAATGATATTTGAGAAATGATTACAAAATCCAAGAGCCACTAGATGGCAGCAATAAAGGAGAGAACTTTGCTTCTATCTAGTGGTTGCCTAGGGCTTTGCAGTCCATCTATAGTAAACATAGGGACAATGCGTGGAGAATGCCAAACTTGATTCCCATGCTGTGAACCTAGCTTTTTGTATTGTTGCAAAAAGCTGCTGAGTGCAATCCTTTTTTTTTTTTTGACAACTCATACCTGTCTTCCTGAAGAAGCATAGGAAGATGTCTTTGAACTTTGGTGTTGGAGAAAACTCCTGAGAAGATCCTCGTCACCTAAGAAAGCAAATTGATGAATTATTGAACAAATCAACCCAGTTGTCACTTGAGACACAAATGGGCAGGCTCAAATTATCCTAATTCAAATACATTATGCAAAGACCTAGCTTTCTGAAGAAAGATCTATTGTGGGAAAGGTGGAAAGAAAGAGAAAAGGTTACCAATAGCAAGGTGGATGGACACAGTTATAATGAGGATGGATGTACCATTGAAAGATCATCATGGAGAAAATCTCTCACTAAGAGTCAGTCATGACTTGAGAGCACTAACTCACTCACCCACTCACTCACTCAATTCAGGGACTGTCCTAGCAAAAAAGGGGCATGCATAAGTGCACAATCGTGCCTACCATCCCCATTTATTCATACCTATTTCCTGTATACTTACTCATGTTTATACTTATACCAATTGTGTTGTAAGAGATTGATAAATCAAATCAAATAAAAAATAAAATAAAACAAGGACTTTTTGCGTAACTCTAGAGCCATGCAGAAATTTTTTTTTTTATATTGTCACTTCCCAGATTTCATTCAATTGTTCTATCTTCATAAAAGAAGAGAGTCTTGGAGAAATTCTTATGGTGAAATATGGTGTTTTACTTTAGTAATGAGGTAAGCAATACACATGTGGGAATGTCCTACTTTTCATTGAATGATAACCTCCCAGTGTCACCTCATATTTTAGTGCAATTCTCATGGGAAGTGCCATGATAAAATACCCATTATTTGTTTTTTGCTTTAGTTTCCAAAGGATGAACAGACAGAAATTTTGGAATGAAGGAAATAGGTTTAACAGAAAACAGAGGAATCCACTTTCACCATAACCAGCAACAATATTAGTTCAAATGAGACATTCAAAATAATTTCTCCAACACTATAGAGAAGAAGACAGAAAAATTAAGCCTTTTCTTTCAGTGGAAGAAAATCTGGTGAGAAATTGTAAGGCAGATTTTGATGCATCCTTATTATATTTCAAAGAAAATCCTTTCATTTCAGTGAGAGGTACTCTCAGATATTCAGATACATTCGGGAGTCAAAAATGAAATGATTGTTGAAGAGAAAGATTTAGCAGATAACCCTGTAAGATAAACTACTATTTAGAAGAGAAAACAAACATTGTTCTTTGGCAAAGTTATACCGTATGTACAGTAAATGTCTCTTCCCGGTGAATTTTTGAACTCTTTCATTCCATGTGATTAGGGTTACTGATTCTATCTGGCATAGTCTTGATTTTTAAAAATAATATATTATTAAAAGGAAATACAATAGTGCATGCACCAGTCAAGAACTCTGTTGACTACTTATTCATCACGAATTCGTGATTCTCATGAATTGTTCCCATAGCTGTGGAGTTAAGCTATGAGAACACACAGAAGTACCCTATAAGTAATACCTGAAAGCAAATAATGTGCATATTTGTGTGATGAGTAATCTATGGAACTATCATAAGAATCAGGAAGTCATAAGGCTTTTTAAACTAAAATGGAGTTATTATAAGGAAATCAACCTTTTAATATGATACACTGACATTTAGGGTACTGTATGTATAAAGACCACACTTTCAGTGATAAGGAAATGTACTTTTGACAATAAAGCAATATAATTATTCATCATTGGGATGCATAAACACTGAAATGAACACCAGCAGTGAAGTTGATGGAAAAACTTCCCAGAACTTTTGAAAGCAATAAATATCAGATAAAGCAATGTCTGATTTACATTATAATATTGTATTGATATGACTTGGGGCTAGCTTTGTTTGTTTTTTTCTGTTTTTTTTTAAAGCACTGTCAAAATACACTTTGTAATAGAAGGAGGGGGTCTATCACATAGAACATTTGAATTGTTTCAAAGAGGAAGAAAAACCTAAAGCAAGATTGTTAGAAAGAGAACATTTCCAATACAATTTGTCACCCATGCATAAATCTTGCTGACATTTTCAGTCACTTTAATAGCCTGCCCATTTTATAAATCAGTAGAAACTTGCACAGTTGCAAAAAAAAAGTGTGTGTTTTGAACATCTCATTTGCATACTTTACCAAAAGCCAATGAGGCAGTGGAAGGCAACACTGGTGATCATAATAAGTGTTTGGGAACAGGCAGAAAGATCACTAATGGTTTGCCTTTAGGGATTTCTGTACTCCATAGGGGATGAAAATGAGAAGTATTTTTCAAACAGTAGGGGGTAAAGGTTTTAAAACTAGAAACACATGGAGTGATAAAGATGCCAATGCCACAGGGTGCATAGTGGGGGAAAAATTACAATGTAAAAAAATTGTAATTTCAGCATTAGGCAGTAATAATCATGTTTCATCATTGTTATTAAAGCATGACCCTTAAAGCCACATAAATTAGATATAAGTTTTGGTAGAAGTTTATTAATCTTCCATGGGGATTATTAGGAAACTTTATAATCATAGAAAAAAGAGATTTTTATGGGTGTGTGTTTCTTTTCCAGAAGATCACTTTAAAGAGGTTCTGTTTTATTGGGACACTGAAAGTTTTTGCTTACTTATATTTACCAGCAGGTAACATAAAACTCATGTCTTCTTCTCCCAAGCTCACAATGATCTGCTCTTAATTTAAGGCTGAACAATAAAAATGTAGTCATTTGTACCTTTAAAATTGGTGAATAAGAGCTATGGACTGGCATTAATTTAAATGAACCTAAGCAATTAATAAATTGCCTTAGATCATGTGGAAAATTGGACCACAATTATTGTTCAATGCATACACAAGACAAATGAATGAACTGCTAAATACTGAATGTTGTGAAGCCACATCTGTTAGCCAGTGCTCTTTTAAGGATGAACAACTTGTCACCTGTCTATATAGCTCTACTTTGTAAAATAATAGGATTCAGTGTGGATCAGACAGATGCCAGTCTAGTAATGGCATCAGAAACCAACATGATGCTTCTCACAACATCTAAATGGAAACGTGGCAAAATAGTCTTCCTTTCATGTCCTCCAACAGCTGGTTCCAGTGCTGCTTTGGTATTAGAGGTAATATTTGATCAAGAGCCATTGATCATCTCTTCACCATGAATAGAATGAATCTATTTGTAAAAATATTGAAACAATTTATCACTCCAACTTGAAAATGATTTTGGATTTGTATTTCCTTTTCTCTCTTGAATTTTATGACACCCAGCTGTGGTTCTCTCTTTCTCCTTCCCCTCAAAATAGATTGGCTCCATTTCTTCCGATTTTTCATAGGGGCCTCAAGATTGATTGTGCTTCCAGTCCAGGAGATTTGTCCCGAGGGAGCCATTTTAACTCTCCTTTTCCCCAGGGTTAGTACTTTTGTTTTAATGTTATTTATTCTTCTGACTTTTAGATTTGTATCTGTTTTTTTATTTACAGTTTTATTTATTGTTGTGTTTGTTCATAAGTCTCTTTTTTCAGTGCCCTTGAACTTCAAATGGTCACGAAATGAGTTGTAAATTGAGGATTACCTGTAGTTATAAAGAGACAACCATTTATTTGTACAGAAGCATTGAAGCCTCTGTTCTTATTCCTGTATCCCTATAACAGAGGTGGCATTCAGCAAGTTCTGACCAGATCTGGAAAACCAGTAGTGGAAATTTTGAGTAGTTCGGAGAACCGGCAAATACCACCTCTGACTGGTCCCGGCCCCATTTATATTCTGCCTCTTGAGTCCCAGCTGATTTGACTGGGTCTTCTTCTGTTGTCCTGCACAGGACAATGGAGCTGGAAAGAAGGTTAGTGGGGTGGGGAGGGAATGGGATTTTATAATAACCTTCCCCCAGGAGTGGGGAGGGAATGGGGATTTTACAGTATCCTTTCCCTGCCATGCCCACCAAGCCACACCCACAGAACTAATAATAATTTTTTTTGAATCTTACCACTGCAAAAGGTCATAATGTATCACTTTTAATCATAAACAGACCATTTAGGAAAAGGAAACTTGTGCACACATACAAGAACAGGTGGGCTGAAGGAGTTTGCCAGACTGCCTTTCACACCCAAGAAAAAAAAGGCTGCATCTCACTTCTTCCTTTTGCCAGCAGTTAAAGCAAAACTTCTAACAACTGGGACCTCAGCTGGGTTAGTTCAGAGCATGGTAACACTAATGACACTTTTAATAAGTTTTTTTGGTGAGATTACTGCAATTTGTATTTCTGTAGAAAGCCTTTATATTTTTAAAAAGAAAACATCACCTGTCAGATAGCTTTGCTCTCTCAGTTTACCACCAAATAACTCAAACTGAGAATTTAATAGAAACATGAAGATTTAACTACAGAACAAAGTCTCTAGTAACCTACTAAGAGAAGCAATATGGCAATTGATGTTAGAGACATTGGAAGGCTAGTTTCCACAGAAAAGAATACACAAGTACAGTAAATTTAGAAGAATTTGGCCTTACATCAAATTTAGACTGAAATTCTCTTCTCACAATGAGCTAAGAATAAATTTAATCTTGATAAACCTGAACATCTATGTTCGTTTATGTTACAATAGATTTCTTTCCATCCAAAATAGATTAAAAAGATGGATGTAAACCAGATTTACAGGAATCCCACATATAGTGATGAAGTGTACAGTTTGGACAGATCTTTTGTTCTTTGGGGCAAACTGATGTCAAGTCAAAACAGGTTTTGTTTAAATTTGGGTTTCCACAAATATCTGTATCTTCAGAGTTTTGAATCCTGAAAGAAAAATGTTGGAGTGAGCTTTAGCCAGGTACCACTGATTGGAGGTGTATCTTATCAATCAAGCAAGAATAACCAATCTAGATCAGTATTACAATTTCATGCTTGGGATGCAATTATTTTTACTAGAATTAACTTTGCGTGTTTTTACCCATCCCCGGTAAGTAAATGCTGCAGGTGGTTTTTGTTTTTTTTCTTAAACAGGCCTTGCATGTTTCTCTACAACAGGGGTGTCAAACTCCCAGCCTACGGGCTGAATGCATCATGTGCTGGCCATGCTAACATTTAGGGAAGGGGAAAGAAGTGCCAATACATCACATGATGCTGCCATGAAGACATGAGTTTGACACTCCTAATCTACAAGTACAACAAAGTCATTATAGTCAGTTCATGCTGCAATATGTTTACTTAGTGGTATGTCATTTCTGGGCCATTTTTTCTAACTTTCCATTCTATTTTTTGTCTTTTGTATCTGCCCAATAGGCTGCTATTTAACCCAGATCCAAATAACATTCTGATTTGAACATTCTGATTTTCCTTAATTCTCAGGAGCGTAATCATTATTTTAAAGCATGTCTTCTCTATGTTTTCTAGTCAAGTGAAACAATGCAGGATTGAACTGAAGGTGCTGGATTTGACTGGGGACCCAGATTCATTCTCCTTCAATCACAAAGTTTATAGATAATTTTGGGCTCAATTCCTTCAGCAAAGAACCTGTGCGTAGAATGGTTCCTTGGAAGCTCTTCAAATAAGAAGAGGACAGGCAATCAGCAACATGTACTCTGGATGGCTGCTCTTTGTGAGGAGATTGCAGGACCAGTGGTTTTCCACAGGTTCAAGCACCAGGAGATGATGGGACCACCAGTCTAGGTCACAATCACAGTTAAAGGCTTTCAACATGGGTGTCACATTGCCATCATGTAATGTTTCATGATGTTTTTTCCCTTTGCGGAGCTGGGGTGGGCATGGCCTGCATTGATGCATCCGGCCTCTGGGCCACCAGTTTGACACCCCTGCTTTAAAGGATACTAAATTAGCAAACCACATTTTCTAACCATTTCCAGAAACTGCCCATTAACTATCTTAAAGTTATTAGAGAGATATCTGGAATGCCAGGTTGAACAATTTTCATTGGATTAATTTATCTTCAACTTGAGCAAAAAGAAAATTAATTTCAAGTTTAAGAACTCAAAAAACTGAAATAACATTGAGATTGAAATAAAGAGCAAAAAGATAAATAAGATTTTGATCTAAAAAATTATAAAATGCAGTAGATAAATCTGGAATATTGACTTTTAAGATAAAATTTTGGAATTAGCTTTAAAAAATAAGCAATTGTCATGGGAAAGAGACTTATTTAGGCTATTCTGGTTATTAAAAAATCATAAAATATGTGGTGATTTTAGAAACTAGAGGAGATTAAAGATTTTAAACAAAAAAGATGCAAGGCTAATGTTGTTAATATCAGAACTTTAAAAAATGACACAAAATAATATAAAATTGGAAATATTAAAGTTCTTTGAAAAATGGAGCCAGAGATTAAAAAGTATAATAACATTATTCTCAGTAATGTCTGCTTCCATGGATAAACTATGTCTAAAAGATTTTAGTGAAAGAATGACATATGAATTTTTTAATCTCGTAAGATACAAAAGTGCAAAATGTGGAATGACAAATGACAGACTAAGAGAACAATTTGAAAAAGGACACTTTACTTACAAAAGAAACTGACTGAAGTTTTAAAAATTAAAAGGGAATTACAAAAGGATGCAGAAAACAAATGACCTGGAAAATGCTTTATTATTGGATCTACAAAAGAGGCTTGTTAAAGCCATGGAGAAATCTTTGAGACAGGATAAAGAAGAATTGTAAAGAAATCAAATCCTATGAAATATATCTGATTGAATTAAACATTAACATTGTTAGATGTAAAAGGAAGAAATATAAAGTTGGTTTACTTGATCAAAATAAGACTATTTTTTTGCAATATTATAACAATCCTTTATCAATCCTTTCCAAGGATGGAAATGTTAATATTTGGGGATTTGCTTATAGATAAATGCTGAACTATAAAAAGAAAGAAAAAATCTATCTAATTTTACAGGGGGGGAAGAATTGTTAAATCTGTTTATACATGTTGTTATAAAGGTATATTTCTCTTTATTATATTCTTTCTTTTTTCTGCACTTTTTTCTTTTCATTTTCTTTAAGCTTAGTTTCTATTAGTTTTTACTATTTTTGTATAATTCTTAAACTTATATTTAATAAAAAAATTGTATGAAGCCAAACGTATGGATAATTCCTGAATATGGGCTGCAAACTTTAATAATATCCTAAATTAATTGTTCCATAGATATGGATCACTGGTGCTCTTTAAGACTTCTGCTGCTAGTTCCTGTCATGGACAAAATGAAATTAAATTAAGAGGAGGTAGGGATGGAAATAGCAGTATAGCCCCAATCATCTTGTGAGACTTAGCATGAAATTTTAAGTATTCTATTTAAACTTTTTTTTTTCAAAAATGCACCATCTGGGTTTGGATATATGTATCATATGGTTTGCAGGCATTGCATTTCAAGCCCCATTGCATTTTTTTGTTAATCTACAAAAAAAATATGATAATGATATAGAAGAGTTTAAAAAAATAAGAACTAATTCTATAATTCTGCACAGAATTGCAGAATTAACTATGTATATTCAAGTTGTAACTGTTTTTCTTATAAGACACACATTACATGCGCACAAAACCCAAATAACTTCACCATCATCAAAATCAGAATGTATTTTTATTCTAGAATTTCAAATTATGTATATCAAATACATTTATCTTAATAAATGGGATGAAAATTATATTGCTCTTTTGTAAAATGGATAAGTCTATGATCTTGTGCACTGCTGATTTTCTTATGAAATATTTTATAATTTATTCAGTTATTTTGTACATACATGTGAAACAATATTACAGAGAGCTTTAGAGCTGATTATCCAATTGAGAAAGAAATGTAGAGATTTATATTTAGGTTGAATCGAACAGAGGTAGTCCTTGGCTTAGGATCACAACTGGAATTGGGAATTTTGGTCACTAAGCAATATGGAAATTAAGTAAGTCATCCTGTGAACTGGACTCAATTTTATATCAATTTTTTGCATGCTCATTAAAGCCAATCACCATGATCATTAAATAAACACAGAGTTGTTAAGGAAATCCAGCTTCCCAATTGACATTGTCTGTTGAAAACCCACTGGCAAGATCGCAAATCATGATCTTATGATTGCTGGATGCTGCAACTAGTCGTAAATGCAAGCCAAGCGCCCCAATTGTGACCACCTGATTGCAGAGGTGGTGCCACTTTCATAACTTCAAGGCCAGGTCATAAAGTGCTATTGTCTCCAAATGTCTCTTCTTAGCACTTGTAGAGACCAGCTCTGTAATGTTAATGCAAGTTTATGGCACCAAACAGTTTATTTTCAGAGACAAAGTTGGCAACAAAGAAAATGAACAAATATGGCTGAATGGTAATAGATCCCAGTGGAGCAGCACATCCTGAAAACAATCACACCAAGCAAAGTCAGTCTCAAGCCTCTTAGGCACAGGGAAGGCAAGTGACAACCTTTTTGGCAAAATGGACTGCTATGCAAACCACTTGGTCTTTCCCATTAGTTCATTCATTCATTCAATCAATCAAACAATCAGTCAATGCACACCATCCTCAGATGCATTCCTAGCTGATGTTATAGCACACTCACATATTTCCTTTGAGAAGAAAACAGTAACCTTCTCATTGAGAACTGATAAAACTGCTTTAAAGGGTATCATTTGCTAAATGTTGATACAGAAACCCCCTGCTTTAAAGGGTATCATTTGCTAAATGTTGATACAGAAACATAATCTTATGCTTTGTGCAAAAAATGTACATCTCTGATTTGACTTTTGCATTATATATGGTTAGTGCAAATCAGCATTCTTGAAAACAGGCTAACACGTTTGATTAAAAACATAAGATTTGTGAGCTAGGGTCAGGTATGGTATCAGTAAACTGATATAGGGTTAAAATTTGAGTAGGCAGGAGTAAAAGAAGGGGAATTCAGGGTAGTTCTGCTGTTAAATTACAATAACTTCTCAATTAGCAATTGTACTTTTAAACCCCACTGTGTCTAGTGTACCTTCTCAGACAGCATCAGCTGTTAAAATCCTCTTATATTCCTTTGTCCTTGCTGTGAGATGGGAAGTCAAAATTGTGTCCATTCATTCTTTTGTGCAAAGTGTGGCCTGTTTGTCCTATGTAGGACAGGACAAAGTAGTATCCTACTTTGTAGTTAACCTTCCAGGACACTCCATTACAGATCTCACAGTTGTTGTTTTGAAAATAAAAAAACTTGGCTGGCACAATTGAATGAGAGGTTGCTGAACTCACATGTCTCAAAAGCTTTCAGACTGGAGAAAAGCAGTCCTGTCTCCTCTTGAAAAGATAATATCAGTTTGCGTTTTAAAAAAAACAGTTTTATTTTTACAAAGCACAAGGAGAGGTTAAATGCTGAAACAATTACAATGGAATAAAGCCTTTAGCATTAATAAAAATACGAACAATGTCTCAACATCATCTGTCTTTAAAATGCTAGGGGAACCTGCACCGTGGTACAAGAAAATTAAGGTGGAACAAAACAGAGAAGAATGCATAAACAGGGCAATAAACTTCTGAAGCAAAAATCAGATCCACATTTCTGTAAACAATTGGCAGACACAATCAAAATATCAGCAACCTGAACAGGGTGTAGAGCCTCCCCTAAATGTTTATCTCCAGGAGGAGGGATTTCCCTCACAGCTCTTTTCTACAGATAAGCAAGTTCTAACTAATTTCTGATTTCCATTCATTGTGATCCGCTTCTTTGCTCAGGTTGATTCCCTAGAGATTTCTGGGTCACAATTTGAGGCTCCTTTCTTCAGTACAGAGTTGCTTAATTCTGCTCTTACAATATGCTCCAAGCCAGAGTTCTCCAACATTTCCCAATTGGCGGCCCAGAACGTGGATGGGGGTTGGAAAGAGGGGATGATTTTGAGAGAGGGTGTGTGGGTGTGTGTATTGATGAGTGGGGCTGAGAGCGCATGCATGCACCAGCCGGCCACTCACAGGGCCCGTTTGTGAATAAGTAGTGTTTTGTTCGGAAAAACACGAGGTAGACCGGGTTCCAACAGCAAAGTCTTTATTTAAGTCAGTATGTAGAAAGAGGAGCATTGGCTCAAGCCGCGCCGGTCTTTTTATATCTTTTGCCCGGCCGGCTTGCAGCCAATGACAGTTGTTTAATTTTGCCGCCTTCCCACGGCTGCAGGGATTGGTTCAAAAGGAACCAATCCCTTATCGTTCTTAGCAGCCAATGGGAATGCATTATTTGAAGCCGGTTATTTGCATACAGAACAAGTAGTGTATGGTGGGCCACAGGTTGAGGACCTCCTGCTCCAAGCAAATTAACTCTCTCCCCTGGGGTCGTTGCCATCTCCCTGCTTAAACAGGCCTTAGAGGTAATCCTTGATTTATGACTATTAATTTAACAATGGTTCAAAATTAGGAAGGCCTAAAGAGTGACATGACTCATCCTTATGAGTCATGCGATTGCAATCCATAACATCCAAAGTTATGATAGCTGCACCATCCTTGGCAGTCATGCGATTGCAATCTGGGCACTTGGCACCTGGCTTGCTTTTACAGGTTACAGGAAGGGTCTTCAAACTTTGCAAGTTTAAGACTTGTGGATTTAAACTCCCAGAATTCCTGACGATTGTACTGACCTCCTCCTTCAGACCCTCAACTTCAGGTGTTCAGAATTTCGACAGTAGTTTGAAGACCCCTGGGTTACAGCATCTTGCAGTTGCATGATGCGAGTTGCAACCAGATCATCCATGAAACGTATCAACAGATTTTTTACACTGGGATGTTATTGCATTAATTTTAATTGTACCATGAATGTTTTTATGCAGGTTTGATTTCTGCAAAGCATCCCAAATTTGTTTTTCGTTGCCCCAAATGCAATAAAATACTGAAAATAAATGCATATATACCAATTCAGGAAATGGGAAAGGCTTGTTTCTAAAGCAGATTGGAGTAATAGATAAAGCATTGGTCACCTTGCTTCCAGCATTTTGAAAAGGAGAAAAGATCTTTTTGGGTGTTCTTTCATTTCATCATTTCCTATACTTTTATTGTTTCTCCTTGAAAGCATTTGTTTGTTGACATTTTCAGAATTGTATTTGTTCTATATGCAAGTGGTTTAGTCCTAGGTTACTGTTCTGATTGGTTCAAAAATGTAAGAGGTGGATTGGTTCACTAGGAACCAATCCGAGGAGCTGCTGAAAGGCG
>BHFT01014820.1:0-11847 GCA_004320025.1 Laticauda laticaudata | reverse complement strand
CGGATGGCAAGTGTTTCTCTCCATTTTACATCCTCTTTCCATCCATTGGTGCAGTGTGACATGGGCTTTAGGTCTTGGTTTCTTTCTTTTTAAAGCTAAGCAAAATCAAGTAAGTAAAAAAAAACAAAAAAAAAAACTTTTTTTCTAATGCAAAGCTTCACCCTTCAATTTCAATTTGCCATGTACTTGCTAAAAGTTTATTTCCCTTTTTCTTTGAAGGCTTCAATCAACATTTGAAAGACTTGCTACAGGTAACATTTGTAATATTTATTCAATCACCAATGATGCATCCTATAGTAGCTCAGCCTGATTACTATTTAGAGAATAGACCAGAATAGAACAAACAGAACAGAATAGAATAGAATATTTCTTTACTGAATTCTTTACTGGCCAACTGTGATTATATACACAAGGAATTTGTCTCCAGTGTGTAAGCTTTCAGTGTACATACAAGCAACAACTAAGAAATCATGTTAATAATCATAAAATACAACCAACATAAATCATAAGATACAACACTCAGTGATAGGTTACTAAATAAAAGCAATCAAGATAAATCATGATAGAATACTAAATAAATAAATATTATCCTTGAGGAATTAATACTGCTATCAAATAGTAATCAATTATTCCAATCACATCAACAGATGCCATCGTACACTATACCTTGTACATGTAGTAATCATGGGTGTGTGTCCTTAGCTGGGATACTACAAAAGCTACTCAATGAATTTACACCCTGTTACTTATTCATGAGTGAGCTGTGCCCCTGAATTTTAACAGGCTACGCCTTAAACTATTAGCTGTATATCTGCTTTATGTGATGTTCCAACATAAGCTGGCAGTCCATCAATTCAGTGTCCATACATTTCTTTGAAAGCTATATTATAATTAGAGCTTAGGTTAATACTATTCAGTAACCATAAAACAGACATAAAATAATTATAACTCATTTAATGAAATTAGAAAAAAAGCAATTATTAGACTCCTATTGTGAAGCTTTGCTGTGAGGGACAGATAATCTATCTACAAGATGTACTTTAAGAACATCATTTTGGAAGAAATAAAATGAGATGAAATACGGTTTTGTTTGTTTTTAAGGAAAGCTCACGCTAATAAATATAAGTGTGGAAGTTGCAAGGAATAGTTGTTCTATGGAAAGAACAAGGACTACAGATTTATAACATGTCTTTATACAATCGCATAAAGTGACATGAGACTAAATGTGTTCCAAACTTTTTACAGTTTTTCTTCAGAAATGTAAGCATTACACTTTTCTTTCTTGTCCCATAATAACTTTTGATGAACCCTTATTATTCCATCCATAGACAATTCTGTTCTACTTTTCAAGATTTTCATACATTTCATCACCTTACAGGATGTCCTAACTAACATTAAATGTAATCACAGGGTATGAAACTACTATGTTAATTGTAATTTGCAATCCCAGGCTGTGATGTTATAAAGAATATATAATGTAACATAGTATGAGGCAGGAGCAGTCCAATTCTATCGTCTTAATCTGGAAGAAAAGGATCATTGGATTTCTACATACTCTTGTGTGCAAAAATGAAAAAAAAATGAAAAAGATGATATTTATGAGATAGAAAATACCAACTAAACTGTCAAATTGCGATCCTCCATTTGTCCCATGCTAGGACTAAAAGGGGCCAGTATTGTGACATAAATACACACAGATGGAGAGAAACAGGAACCTTACAACGAATAGGGCACACTTGCAAGCAGAGCTGCTTATTTTCACAGCATAACATTCGCTCCAAGAAGTTTCACTTTTTTTACCTTCATGTAAATTATACTCCACATTGAAAAGAGGAAGAAACAGACTGTGAAAAGGGTATATACAGTATTTTGGTGGTGAGGGGGTGGGGAGATGGCATAATGTCTGACTTCCCTATCAATCCAAATGTTAAAGTGACTGGTGACATTTTCTGTTTCCTTTTACACATAAACAAAAGACAAGTTCAGAGAACTTCTGCCTCTGAGAGTTAAAAAAGTCTAAATGAGTGACATCCTCCAGAGAGAAGTTTTCTGTCACTTAAGCCATTAACATATTTTTCATTTTTTTTTAACAATACACATATTTTTCTTCTTTAAATCACCAGGGATCCACACATGCATTAAAGATCACTCAGGTCATATCCAGTTCCAGACAGATTTTGCTACAGTCAGATTTTTATGATGATCGTATAAAATTTTTGGAATGCACTTGTGACTTCCATGGCTATTGTTTGCATGTCGTTAAATAAGTAGAATATCACATAAAGATTGTGTTATTGTCTTTCTATCTGGATTATATAAATGTTTGAGAAAGAAAAATCGTGAAATATTGATTTATGAAGTTGCACAGTAAATTTTGATCGGTTGCAACTTAGTGCAGTTTGACACAACAGTGTATTCTTTTTCTTACATTTTAGAACAATCTGCAAATCATTTTTTAAATCTACAAAATAAAAGAAACATAAGGAAATGAAAAAGGAGGAGATTGGTTGCAACAAGTTCACATTAGTTAACAATGATGATTCCCATTTTTAAAAAACTAACAGTATCTTCTGGAGTAAATTAAAACAAAAGCAAAATACGGAAATTAGGATGGTTGAATTTCAACCTCCTTAGTCAGGTCAGAGAATTACAAGATGAACTTCTTGAAATGCCAGATCATAGATCTAAAATCCTACAAAAGGATAGATTATTAGTTTTATTAATTTCCCCACTTCTATTGACTTTGGAAGATTGCCATTATTACATCCTTACTAGGGTTCTATATCCTGTACTGTTTAATGGTAGATGAGAAAATTAAAATAAACATGTCAAATGTAAATATAATTACTAAGTGGGAATCTGTCGAATGTATTTCTGATACTGAGATTTGCAAAAGTAAGAAGGTATTTTGTTGCTGATTATTATTATTATTATTAATCATTGCACAGTCAGCTAGATATTCAGACTGGCTTTGGCATTTTTGTCTATCTATCGAGTCCTAACTAAGGTCCTGGGATAGGCAAATATGGATGTTTGACAGTATAACAGATATCAGTGCAGGATGGAAGCTGTTCCAAGTAAAGCTGCCTTCTGCAATTGACATTATTATTATTATTATTATTATTATTATTATTATTATTATTATTATTATTATTATTTTCATTAAACATGAAACTCAGTCAACTGAACATTTAAAAATGTATTGGATTGCAAACATCGTTTACTGGCGCTGATAGTTGATGCAGGTTGCTGCGAGCATCCTAGGTATCAACCAAGTATTTTCTTAAGATGTACGATGTTCCGAGTAGCACAGTTCCGGTGTTGTTGTTGCTGAAGCTGCAATTTCTTGATGTATTTTATAAAATTATTTTTTTTTTTCAAAAATTTATTGATTTTTAAAAGACAAACATATACAACAAAACACATAACATAAAAACATAAAATATCTTTTTTGAAAGCAGCTTGATCCGGTTACATCTCTTCGTACAGACATAAATTCAAGTTCATGCTCACTATTTTATACTATCCATATCTTATTACCATTCACATTTTCTATATAGCTTCTCCCCTCTTTTCACTCTCTTAATTCTTTTATTTATTTTATCTCAATTTAAATCATTATAATTATATCCTTTGTCTGTCCTGTTCAGCTGTCTATTTATTTTCTCATTAATACAAAATTTCTCTGTAATCACTGGTTGGAGTATTGACGCCTTTATATCTTTCCCCTAAATTTACACTTAAAATAAATAAACATAACTTTCATTCAGATTCTGCTTAGTACTTTCTAAAGCTAAAACTATTATTAAAAAAGAAAAAAATTATAAATTAATATAATAATTACAACAACGATCCATACCAATTGAACTTAACATTAAAATTAATATTCATTTAAATCTTAAACATTTTATACCTTCTTTTTCAAGTAAATATCATGCTTCTATGGGAACACTTTATAAATTTTACGTAGTTGCTTCACCCCACTCACTATATTTTAAGACATTAGGTATTAAATGTTCCCATTCCTTCTAATTCAATTCTCTCATATTTCATTTCATTTATTTTGTTCAAAGGAGAAAAGATTTTCACTAAATTACATTGATATTTTATCCATTTATAATCATATGTTGTTCCAATTTTCTAACATTATTTCTAATCAAATACAACAATACAGTCTCATGTAGTTTTACAGCATCTCTTTTTTGATTATATTTTACCCATTATTCTCTAATAAGTCCTGTTCTTTACAACTTATTTCAGTCTTCATCTTCATTTCCCTCTTCTTTATTCTCTTTTCTGTTGCTTTACTATTCATAATCTTAAACATTTTATACATTCTTTTCAAATAGGTGTTATGCTTCTATGGGAACACTTATAAATTTGTATAGTTACTTCCCCCCCCCCCATTTCACTTATATTTTAAAACTTTATGTAATTAAATGTTCCCTTCCTTCTCAATTCAATTCTCTCATATTTCATTTCATTTATTTTGTTCAAAAAAAAAAGAAATTTCCACTAAATTACATTTGAATATTTGATCACATTTTAATAATCATATGTTGTTCCAAATTTCTAACATTATTTCTAATACACTATCAACAATACAATCTTATGTACTTTTGCAGAATCTTTTTCAGTTTTATTTTTACCCATTATCTCTAAAATAAGTCCTGTTTCTTTACATCTTGTTTCAACCTTTAAGCTTCTCTTCCCTTCCTTCCTCCCTTGTCTTCTCTACTCTTCCCTTTTAAACCCTTGTCTCTTAAATCTCTACCCTTTTCTGTATTCCTCTTTCTGTTGCTTTCTGACATTGTGTGTCTACTTTTCACTTTATTTTTTCCCTTTTTTGGTTGTTTTCTAAGTCTTAAATTTTCTCCTCTTTTTCCCCCTTTCCCCTTTCTTCCCCAGATAAAGTTACTTGTTCATTAAAGAATGGCTTCTTCTTCATCCCAATCTTCTTGTTCTTGTAGTTTCTCATATGTAGAAATTGCCATTTCTAAAAAATGAAAAACGGAGCAAAAGAGCCTTCCCTTCTTGTTCTCTTCTTTATATTTTATAAATTCCATTTTCAATTCATCCACAAATAATGCCATTGTAAAAAAAAATTTTAAAAACCCAAATGATTTTAATCATTCAAATAAGAATTTCCAAAAGTCCCAAAGTCACCAAACAGTCCAATACACACAATCTATTTCATTTAACACTTCTTCTTTTTCACTTTCTCTTCCTGGGTGTTCAGTTACAAAGTTCCAATTAAAATGTGTCTTTTAGAGTCTTGTTATGATTTTGTTCTAGTTTTTAAATTCCAAGCAGTCTCCTCCAGCCAATCTTAATCTTAATTCTACCTCTCCCTCCACTTACAGCATAAAAAAATTTTTTTCCAGTGTTCAGAAATCTTTATTGTCCCCTTGGCTTTAATTTCCAGTTTGATTACCTGCTTGATGCCAAGCAGGTTTTTCCAATTTCTCATTCATCTGCTGTCACCGTAAGGAAGGAGAGTGAGAAAAAACAAACTTTCCCATTTCACTTTCATTCGCTGCTTCTAGATCTTCTTTTGGAACGATGTATCTTTTTCCAAAATTTAAATTCCAGGATATCTTGGATGTTGCTTCTCCTCCCGGGCAGCCAAAACTTTCACTACTCAGCTTCCTCCTGCACATTCTTTTCCGGATGAAAGCTTCTTTGTGGCAGCCATTTCTGACTGCTGCTCTACTGCTTTCAGAAAAGGGAGTTAAGCCAGCTGAGGAAGGGGGGTCTGACTCCCCCCAACCCCTGCTAGCTCTCCCCTGTCTTCAGCTACCTCTACGGGGTAGCTATAGCCCCGAAACCGGTTGGCTCAGGGCACTCCAGTGGCAAGATCAGCAGAAACCGTGCATGATCACAGATTCCTGCTACTGCCGAGCCTTGCAAACTGGAAGTCCTATTTTATAAAATTCTTGAACATGGTACCAAGTGCCCTGATGACAATGGGTATCACTGATACATGTTTTATCCATAATCGCATAGTTTTGATGACCAGGTCACAATATTGCATTATTTTTTCCAGTTCTTTTTCTTTGACACAGGCATCTCCTAGTACAGCAATTTCAATAAATTGTATGCTTTGGTTTTTGACAGCTGTGATATCTGGCATGTTGTGTTTCAGATGACGATATGTCTGTATTCAAAAGTCCCACAAGATCTTTACTTTCTCATTTCTGACAATTTTTTCCGCTTTATGTTCCCATGGCTTTTTGGATACAGGTAAGTCATATTTTTTAAATAATGACCAGTGGATTAATTTAGCAACTCAGTCATATCTAGCTTTGTAATCAGTTTGCATGATTTTGCTGCACTTACATATTAAGTGTCAAAAAGTTTCAACTTTGTAATTAAAAAGTCGACAGTTTGGATTGTCAGTGGATTTTTGTATCTTGGCTTTTGTGGCATTAGTTTGTAGTGCTTGTTCTTGAGCAGCAAGCATTAGCCTTCCATTTCTTTCTTGATGGTTCCCATCTTAAGCCATGCCCATATCAAGCTATTACCACATTTTCCTTCAATGTTTTTCAAGTGCTGTATCATCATCATCATCATCATTGGTCTGCAAAATTTGTTGCAGCTGTAAGGGCACCAAAAGGCAATGGCAATTCATATTTCATCTATGGAAATACCAGTATCTTTAATCTTCATTCCTTGCTAAGCCCTTTCAGTTCAAGTTATATATTGGAGCCTGAATGATGGGTGCTCACTCTTCACTCACTTCTAGCCTGCCCCTAAATCAGAGCTGCCTTTAGAACTTAAAGAGGGGCAGTTACTTTTGTGATCAAAAGTCAGGGAAAGGACGGTTTCCCTCCCTGTCTCCTAACATTGCATGCCATTTATGCCTTAGTAAATGCAAGAGGAACATGTGGGAAGATCAAGCTACAATCCTCTTAAACTATAAATTAAAAATAAATCAGGATGTCAAAAGATACCATAAACCCTAGCAAATGTTTTCTTTTACAGAAAATTCATTTCCAGGAAACATTGTTCAGTGTGGATCTCTGATCACTGGTTGTTTTCACGAGAAAAAAACATGTTCTTAAGGGATGGAATAGCAATAGCAATTACACTTATATGCCGCTTTATAGTGCTTTACAGCCCTCTCAAAGTAGTTTATAGAGTCAGCATATTTCCCCCAATAATTTGGGTCCTCATTTTACCCACCTCGGAAGGATGGAAGACTGAGTCAAAATTCAGCTTGGGTGGGATTCGAACTGCCAAATTGTAGTAGTAGTAGTTTGCAGTACTACACTCTAACCACTGCGCCACCGAGACTCCTTATGATGGCACTTCAATCTGCACTTTCTCATATGTCAATTTATGTTGCTGCCAATGGCAATTTCTGCAGACCTCTTGTTGCATTAGCTATGCACTAACTATTTTATGAAAATTTTATAAGTGCTATTAATATTTTTTAAACCTCTCTTCATTGAGGGGCCAAAGGCAAAAATTGTATTAGGTTACTGTTTAACACAAAACAATAATCAACCAAGAATGAGAGAGAGAGAGAGAGAAAGAGAGAGAGAGAGACAGACAGACACAGACACACAGACACAGACACAGAGACACAGAGAGACAGAGACAGAGAGACAGACAGAGACAGAGGCAGAGAAAGTCAGTTATATTGAGTAATTATGTCTATTTACAATTCATTTTAATCACCTTGACCATTCAATTACTGCATATTTATTTGATCCTCACCACATATTTACAAAGGAGTTGCACAGTGAAACGGGAAAGCAGGAGCATATTAGCTAGCTAATGAGTAAATCCTCAGAGAGGGAAATTGAGAATAAATATCAAGGTCAAAGGGTACAAACAGATGGATGAATGGATGGATGGATGGATGTTCCTTTGAATTTAGAATTCCTGAAATTTGATGGAATCTTTTCTTTTACTCATTGACAGTCAATAATTCAACTCCAAATTTTCACTAAATCAATTAATTATATTTTGCACAAAGCAAGGCTTACATTAATGTCATATGCATTAATCAGAACAGAGAGTCTGTGAGAGCTGACTTTAATTTTACTCATATTTTTCCTATATTTTGCTTAGACAATTTAATCCAATCTGTATTATGGTTTACCTTTTGGCTTTTAACACTGATGGAATCTCTTTTATTGGATTCCTGATGATGCCTACTGATGTTCTATGCATAATGATGCTCAAATATAATTGAGCTGTAAGCTTCAGTTTAATTATGGAGCTTCATGATACCTTCAGCAGTTTTTCTTCTCTGATTACTGTAACTGTTTTGCCATAACCTCTCTAAAATCTTTCATCTATTAAAACATGAATAGATAAGCCATTTTTAAAAGAAACTCTAATTAGGGAGTTGCAATTATCTTAATGTATCTTCACTGTTTTTTAAAAAAAACACATTTATGGACTGTACCTTGTGGAATATAAAAATAAAATAAAATAAAATAGAATAAAATAAAAGCAGGCATATTTAATAGACTGAATCATGAACATGCTAGAAACCACAAAAGCATGCTAGAAACCACAAAAGTTACAGTGGGGTATTGCTACCAAGCCAACATATACAATCTTTAGCACACTTTTAAGATACTTGCTATTTCTCAATATATGGCATTTTTTTTCCCTATAGAAGTAGTCCTTAACTTACAATCACAATTCAGACCAAATTTATGTTGGTGAAAAACTGTGATAAGTGAGTTTTGCCCTATTTTACAACTTTTCTCGCCCACATTTGTTAAGTGAATCACTGCAATTGTTAAATTAGTAACGCAGTTGCTCAGTGAATCTGGTTTTCCCATTGACTTTGCTTGTCAGAAGGTTGCAAAAGGTGATCACATGACTGGGGGAACACTGCAACCATCATTAATGTGAGTCAATTGTCAAACATCTGAATATAAATCATGTGAATATGGAAATGCTACAATGGTCAGAAATGTGAAAAATGGTCATGTCATTTTTTTCCCAATGCTGCTGCAACTTCAAATGGTCACTAAGAGAAACTGTTCTAATTTGAGGTTTATCTGTACTGTAAAATTACAGAAGCAACCTGACTTATGGCCTCTATTTTATCCAAGTTTGTTACTCTGCAGCATGCTAAACTTAAAAGTAGGTATCTCTAAAGCAGGGGTCCCCAAACTTGGCAACTTTAAGACTTGTGGACTTCAACTCCCAGAATTCTCCAGCCAGCCAACAAGTCTTAAAGTTGTCGAGTTTGGAGACCTCTGCTCTAAATGTACAAATTCAAGCATAGCTGTTCATGTAATGTAGTAATTAATATTTCAACTTAGGAACTTGGATACTATGTTTTTTCCCCTTCTATTTCACTGATCACATGACTTCTTATCTCTTCTGATAGCTCCTCAGGTTTGAGTAATGAAAAAGTTAAAATAAAAATTTGCTTCATACATGGATCCTATTTTCTTGTCCTCCAAACCAAATATTGTTGACTCAACTATTTCTTTAACTGATATGTTTTACATTGATCATTCATATCTGCTTCACGGTCAGTACTTGATTTTATTTCACTTTACTATGTTCTATTTATATAGTAGATGTTGTCCTCATAAAGTCTGAACTTATATAGCTTGAAGCAGGCAATAAACAAAAAAAATGCTTTGCAAAACTCTATTTACTTATGTCATGCATTGTTGTATTGTGCTTATCCAATCCAAATTTTGTAATATCAGGTTCCTCTATTTTTTTATTTTTTGTAGTCCAATCACTGATTGAGCAGTATTATTATTCTTAAAGTTACATTTAGCACCTCTTGCAATTTGCTTCAAACTTCAGTGTCTTCTACCACTGCATATACTTGTATAATACTGATGTTTACTTTTTCTAATAAATTCAATCCTGTCATTTGTTAGATTTTCCATTGAGCTTGATACAAGAATATCTTGACTATATGCCATTGTCTCTTCATTTCCTTAGGCTTATATACTGCTTCACAGTGCTTTACAGCCCTCTCTAAGTGGTTTACAGAGTCAACATACTGCTCCCAACAAACAGGGTCCTCATTTTACCGACCTTGGAATGATGGAGGGCTGAATCAACCTTGAGCCAGTGAAAATTGAACTTTTGCCAGTAGGCAGAATTAGCCTGCAATACTGCATTCTAACCATTGTGTGACCAGAGCTGTGATGTTCTCATGCTTTGCATAGTATGTCATGTAATAATCCAACTTAAATTTTTCAAATATTTTTGTTGGGTATAATGCTGGAGGGCTATGATAAAGGGACTATATTCCTAGTTTTGCATGTATTGATAGCAGCAAGGATTGTATTTGCACAATATTGGAAAAATGAGAACACTCCATCAGATGAGGATGTAATTCAGAAAATATTGGACTGTGGAGAGATGGATAGATTGACACTAAAAATAAAAGAAAAAGGAGATACAGAATATTACTCAACATGGGATAGATTTTATGAGTGGTTAGAGATAAGAGGTAGAAATTAGACAAAGAAAGATTATTGACATGTATAAACTAAACATAAAGATGGTTTATAACTACAAGTATGCCAATATAACCAAAGGGTTACAAATAAGCTAACATAAAGATAAATTTAGTTAAAATTATTCTGTTGCACCATTACTATTGTTATTGGTATATATGTTAATATTTCTTTTTCTTTTTTCCTCTGTAAATGATACACCCTGACAATACACTGTATTCAAAATGTTTATGAATAAAATAAATAAATAATGTTTTCTCTAAATTATCTAAGAATACTTTATTTCTTTTTTAACAATTTCAACATTTCCATCATTCATACTTCTGACATGTTCCCATTGTTTAAAAGGTAAAGGTAAAGGTTCCCCTTGCACATACAAGCTAGCTGTTTCTGGCTCTAGAGAGCAGTGCTCATCTCCATTATGCAGCTGAAGAGCCAGCGCTGTCTGAAGATGTCTCTGTGGTCATGACTAAATGCCAGAGGCACACAGAATGCTGTTACCTTCCTATCAAAGTGGTCCCTATTTTTCTACTTGCATTTTTATGTTTTTGAACTGCTAGGCTGGCAGAGGCTGGGACAAGTAACGTGAACTGTCTCCATTATGCGGTGCTAAGGATTTGAACCGCTGAACTGCCAACCTTTCTGATCAACAAGATCAGCATCTCAGCCTCTGAGCCATCACATCCTTTTTTCCCCATTTTTTTAGTGCTTTCTAAACTAGGAGCTCCTTTTCAAGTGATCAAACTTCATTCTAGCCACATAGTCACCTCCAGAATGGTTGCTATTCACTTTGCCTATAAAGGAAGTCTGTATATGCTCCATTAAATAGAATCACTATTTTATTCAGAATCACTGTTTTCCCATCTTCCTTTAAATCAGTTTTTTTTTCATTCAACAGAATGCATACAATTGTCTAAAGATATAGTGTTCTTGTTTTATCACTTTGTATATCATTAGCCTTAAATATTCTTTGTGTTGCATTTCCCCAAAATTGCTAGCAGTTTAATATTTGATTGCCTTGTGCACCATTAGTCTCAAATATTATTTAACATTGATTTTGTTGATTGGTTAATAATTATAGTTTCATATCTGGACTTCTGCACTACATGAGCTTGTTTATAACCCATAGCATTAAGGTCATGATGGAATTGGCACTATGGGAGGGTCTGGTCTGGAAAATTGTTATTAAAGTATGAAGCTTGCCAATTGTTATTAATTATTATGTTGGGGGTATCAAGCAATATGTCTTTAAAATACTGGTGGCTTTTTGTTTTCACATTTCACATTTCCCATAAAAGAGGGCATACATTAATACTGTTTTGTTCGAAAACACACGAGGTAGACCGGGTTCCAACAACAAAAGGTTTTATTCGAACAGTAGTCAGAA
>BHFT01014819.1:0-17409 GCA_004320025.1 Laticauda laticaudata | reverse complement strand
ATATCTCTAGGATCTACAGGATGCGCCCTTCACTATCACCATCTCTTTGGGACGGTTTAGGTCCATTTGGACCGTCCAGGGGGAAAGATATCGGTTGCAATCTCAGACCTCCAAGATTGCATGCAGTATCGTCGTGACGCCAGCTCCTCCCCCTCTCACTAATCTTTTGGACTTTTTGCAGAGTGCCAATCGGCATGTGAATTGAGGTGATGTACTCATATTGTGCACTTGGGTTTACAAAAACATTTTGAAAAAAATTCCCCATTAAAAGGTCATTCAGTAAATGTAAACAGCTGTGGGCTAAGAGTCTTTCCTTTTTTCTGAACTGCAAAGGTTAAAAACACGAACCAAAATGGGGAGTAGGAATAAATGGGCAATTTTTCCAGTGAAGAAAAGTCAGAGGATAATCCCTCAAGATCTATGCTGAGACCAGTGCTTAAGTCAAGAATGAGTGATCTTAAGAGTTTAACAGCTCGCTAGCTAGGCAGGTTTGTGGATGATACCAAGATACTTAGCATGGTTTAAAAAAAAAAGTAACTGTAAACAGTTCCAGAATTTTTTAAAACTAGGTGACTGATTGACTGAAGGGCAAATACAATTCAAGTTAGGTAAAGTGATGCATATGGGTGAAACCCTCCAAACTATACAGACATATTGATGAGGAATTCCCATTCAGGAAGGTGGGTTGTGAATGGGAGTTTGGTGTAGATAGCATAAGTGCTGACATTTACATCAAAGGAGATGAAATATGTATACATGTGCTACAATGCAAATGTGACAGGTACACATTAGAGAGGCTGAACCTACATAAATTGTTGGTGTGCATTTGCCCATAGCTGACTAAAGGTTATGGCATGAATTTTGAGTATATTTAACATCCTTTACTGAAAATTCAGCATTTATTTTCTCGTAGCCCTTTCCTGCTCATAATAATTTAGCAAGCCACGGGAAAGCAATTTTGAATACCACTCTAAATCCTGAGTTTATATAACAAGCCTCACTGAGATGTTTCCTTATTATTTATCAAAATTTATTCCTCCTGGGCTTGAATTTGTTCCATTAGCCAAATGGTTTCCCTCAAAGCAAAACAATGTACAGAAGAATCACAGAGATAGCATGAAGGCAGTGCCTTGAGACTCGCTAACATCATTCAGCTTCTTGTCTGCTCCTGTTGTTAAAAAGAATAGGATTTGTGGCTTGGTCTGGTTTATTTTTGTTGAAGACTGAAGGTACACATTTAAAACATTCCACCTTTGCTTTGGAAAAAGGGACAGACAGTATAAGTGGGAGGGCTACTTAATGTATACACATAGAATAATTGATTACTTTAAGCTTCATGACTGGATTATTATTGTCTATATGCCTGAGATAAGCTCTTCATGAAAAATATTATGAATGTACTTGCTATTTTTGTTCTCCTTGAATTATGGTCCACCCAGTTTTTCTTTTTCTCAGTATTTCTATGAATGGAACTTTCAATTGTTTCAATGTCAAGACTTAAGAATTTAAGCCTGGATTTTCGTTGACAATTGAAGGCAGATAGCAATAGTTGGATAGAGAGAACTTAAGTAATCCTGTTGTGTTTGATTCTCTGCAGCACAAATTCCCTTCCAGATAGTCTTGCCCTTCTATCATGTACCTTCCCATCAGTGGTGGGATTCAAAAAATTTTTGGTTCTGTGAGCGTGGCATGGTGGGTGTGGCAGGGAAGCATACTGTAAAATCTCTGGTTGTAGGTGGGATTTGCTAGTTCTCCAAACTATTCAAAATTCCCACTACCAGTTCTCCAAGACTGGTCAGAACCTTCTGAATACTACCTCTGCTTCCCACTCTTGATCCTAGAATTGTGTTTTTATCATTATCATCATCAACAACAACACTATCACTATCATTGAAGTGAAATTGTGACTGGAGACAAGCAACTATTAAAAGAATTATGAAAAAAAATGGAGAATGGAAGTAATTGTTTTTTCTTTCTTTCTGACATGGCTGCATTATAAATTCTGTTGACTTACAATAAAAATGGAGCATTACAGTCATAAGTCATGGCAATCATTAAGCAGGTCATCATGTGACTTTGCCTGATTTACTAACATTTTTGCAGCCATTGCTAAGTGAATATTACAGTCATTAAACAAATGCCACAGTTGTTAAATAAACCGATTTTACTTAATGGGCATTTTTTTGCCAAAAACTAAAAGTAAACTGCTGAAAATCATGCACATGTGATCACGGGACACTGCAGATTGCAAGCTTGTTACCAAACACCCAAAATGCAGTGACATGGTTGCAGGGGGGAATGGCCCATTGGAACTGGGTTGTAGCTCTGGAGATGTTTGTTGTAAGTTTGAATGGTTGCTAAGTAACCAGTCATAAGACAAGGTCTCCCTGTAGAGAGGTCCTAATGAATACTCAGTTTCAGAAATACAATAGTTCATTTAGCTATAAGTTATCGCAGTTTCTCATTTTCCCTTAATAGTCAGTATGCTTACCAAAAAGCAGGACATCAAAAAAGCAGATAGCTACAAATATGTTTACTCATAACTCCAGTTTCTAGCATAAGGAAGTAAACATTATTTTCTCCTGATTTTCAGAAATCCTTGGGGAAAGAAATACCTTTCTCCTCATTTTATTATTATACAAAAATAGTGTATTTTAAATAGCAGCAAGAACACAAAAGAATTAGAGCAGGAAAGGATTTTCCCCTAAGTTCTGCAGACAAAGATTTCTCAGAATTTGAAAATTATTGCTTTTATGTATTAGAGGTGAAAATGTTGTTCCAGGCTTAAAGAACATGCTCATCTGAAGAATGGCATTGCTATTCTGATATGAAATTTATTATCATATATTAAGCCATCTGTTCTCAAGGACTGGGCATCACATTCCAGGGCTAGCCAATATTTGACTCTGTCAAGCTTACTTTTGAATCACTGAACTCTTGCAACTTGTCTGCTTGAAAGAAAGAAAAAAAACCTGGTTCACATTTGTGCATTTGGAGATTGTACTTGGAACAGTCGGTGCTCTCCACAGGTAGTAATAAGTAATCTGGAATTACAAAATTTAATTTTGACAGGTGGCATAATGTGCATGGTTAATCAAGCCTTATTGACTATTGTGATCTTTGTCCACTTGATTCTCTAGGCTGTTTTAGCCTTGAAATTGTTTTTCTAAGTGCCATTCAAAAATTTTTCTTTCCTTCTTGCCTTCCTTTGCAGTGTTTAATATTAGAATAATACTTTTCTGAGATCAGTAAATATATATACAGTGCAGGAAGTTTACAGAACACAGAATAACAGAGTTGGAAAGATCTTGGAGGCCTTCTAGTCCAACCCCATGCTCAACTAGGAGACTCCATACTATTTTAGACAAATGGCTGTCCAATCTCTTCTTAAAAGCTTCCAGGGTTGGAGCACCCACATCTTCTGAAGGCAAGCTGTTCCACTGATTTATTATTCTTACTGTCAGGAAATTTCTCCTTAGTTCTAAGCTTTCTTCTTTCTTTGTTCAGATTCCATCCATTGCTTTTTGTCTTGCCTTCTGGTGCCTCAGAAAATAGGTTGACTCCCTCTTCTTAGTGACAGCCCCGCAAATATTGGAACATTGCTATCATGTCACCTTCTCGTTCTTCTCTTCTCTTTCCTCTTTCTAAGAAGATGGTCTGGCTATCCTGTATCATTGTCATCCCTAAGCAGTCCTTCTTTCATCTTCTGACTGTGATGAAGGTTGAAACACATGACTTCCATAAAGTTGCTCTAAAACTGGTATCTTCCTGTTCCATTGCATCATTGGTTGCAGTTAGTGTTCCATCTCAAGAGATGCCCCCTTTTGTCTTTGTTCATTGTTTAGATTGCCATGGGTGTATGTGACTTTTCTTTTTCTGTCTCCAATAGCTTTGTTTTCCTTCAGTACTTATAAATACTCTTGTGTGATCTTTTGGATACTGTCTTGGTAAACATCAATTGGAAGCAGATGTAGAGAATGGTTCTCCAACTCTACAGGATTGTTCAGCTTTATTTCTAAATCAGAGTGAAAATTTTATTTTTTTATCTTCAATAACTCTCATGACACCCATGACAAAAGACTGTTCTTGATCCATGATATGTAGGAAACTATTTTAGCAGCTTAGACTGCCATAAACCAGATATTCTTAATACCTTTGTGTGTGTGTCATGTGTGTACCCATTCAACTTAGTGTTGATTCCTAACAACTCCTTGCAAGATTTCAGACATGGTTTGACATTACTGCTTCCTAAGGGTCAGAGAGAATGACTGGCCATGGTCACCCGGTTGGCTTCATGCCTAAGGCGGGCCTAGAAGTCATACTCTCCTAGTTTCTAGCCTGATCCCTTTATCTCCACAGCAAACTGGCTCTTTCCATTATATCTTGCTTTAATTTTATTTTAGGTTCAATTGTCAGCCTGATAAAATGCTTAGTAGCTGCTGTACCATGATCTTATTCATTGATTCCACCACTGCTAACATTTCCTAAGGTAGCTGGTTAAATAAATAAGGCAATGTAAAGTCAGCAACAACACCATAAGTGTGTTCATATATTATTTATTTATTCATAGTACATTTATATTCCACTTCTTCCACCAGATGTTCTCTCAATATCTGATTTTAACTTCACAAAACAGAAAAAAAATGCTGATAAACTTGTTCAAAATGAGGACTCCTTGCTTCTCCATATTTGTACACAACACTGGGTTCATCCACAGTCAATATTATGATATTCATAAAAGTTAAAATACTCCAATATGGACAATTCTAATAAAATTAATCCAGAGTTTATGGAGATGATGAGAAATAGTGGAACAATTTCAGCAAGGAATTCACTATTTCAAAGTATGGAAGAGTGAGGCAATACTTACTAACCTATACAGTGAGGACCTGAAAGTCATTTTTTAGGAGGAATAGATTAGGAGGGGGTGATAAAATATTGTGACATCATAATGCACACACAGGTAGAGCACCACTATCATCTCCAGTCTGTGTGATTGCTTTAGATATAACCCCTCAAATTTGCATCTTGTAAGTTTTCAGATGGCAAAAGGGAATTATTAAATACATGGGAAGTAATAATATTAACTATATCTGGACCCAAACAAGTTATATTCCTATGATTCAGAAGTTAATCTTATTGAACTCAAAAGGATTTGGGAATTATTCTGCATGATGGAAAATTCCACGACGTATTCTTAATAAAATATTGTTCTTTTGCTAATTAGCAAAGATTTATCTATACTACATTACATTAGGTTCAGAGTGTAGCCACAATCTAAACTTAAGTTATTATAGATATCCTTCCTTAAATCTGGAGCTTGGGTGCCAATGTTATTATTATTTTAAAAATAATACAATGGATGTATGAGTTGTCACATGAAATCAACATGGAATAGAAAGCAAATAATGCAGCTGCAAGTTGCATCAGACTGAAGGAGTGCAAAAAGCCATCAGATGCCTTAGCTTTTCCTAGAATGTGACCAGCGGAATATCTGATTTATCTTTTCTGTTTTACGTCTTCCTAGGCAGCATGAACTAGATGAATAGTTCTTTTCCTAACGCAAAAAATAAAAATAAAAAAGTTTCCTTTTCGTCATATAAATATAAATGCATTAAGAGAAAACACAACATTTTTCAATTTATTCATGCTAATTAAGCAATTAAATTGTGCTGTACATTTGCTGCGTTCCCTGACAGCATATACCCATTGTTTGCTGATAGTAAAGGATGCCTCTTTTATATTATAACCAAAGTAGTTTCTCACTCCTTGGAAAACTCTCATCTTTGATCATTACAAGGAGAGAGTGTCAAACATAGCTGTCTTCAGAATGACAGAGAGATCCTGAGAGCATCTTTAAGGGTTTTTTTTTTTCCCAGGGGAACTTTTTGACAACTATATTTGTGTGTGGTGGGTGAATTTGGCCCATTTCTTTCTGCTAAAGAAAGATGCCCTTTGATATAATTTTTATTATTCAAAAGTACTTGAATGCTTCATGCATTACCATGACTACTAGCATTAGCTCTAAAAAAAATAGCTTGTTTATTTTTATTTTCCCCTCTTAGCATGCAAAACAAATATTATACATGCAATTATTAGATAATTTATGGAAAGTGGACTTTAAACATGCAATCAGAGCAAAGAACCCAAGCTATTCATAAGCAGATGTTCAGTGTAACTTTAGCTGTGTTTTTCTTTTCCTGCTACTTGGGCTTTGATCATTGGCTCATCTTTTCCTACATGCTGAATTTTAAAAGATATCCTGATATCAAGGCTCATATTTTTGATTAACCCAAGTCATTGTCAATAATACTTGATATGTCATTCCTTGGTTAATTGTGTCACTGTATTTTAAAAATTCTCTTTGTCTTATAGAATATTCCATTTGCCCATTCTGCTTCTTGCTATTATATCAAGAAGGTTGTTCTTTGGAAACATTTCCATACGAACCACATTAGCTTTAGCACAGTTTCTATAGAGGAAAAAAAAAAACCTAATCAAATACGAGCAGTTTATCCCATATCTTAAATATGAAGTTTTAGTTTTGTATTAAAAACAGCCTAGCATGAACATTTCATGGACTTGGCTGTTTTAAATATCCCAGTCAATATTCTTATTCATTCAGTTTTTAAAAGTTTGTTCCATTATTTCTTGAACTGCCATTGTATATTGCACATAATATGATACTGTGGTTTGGAGGAAAATGCTCATGTAACAGCTGTCTTGGCAAGGCTGTTTTACCATACAGAACAGCTATTATTAGAATTCTTTGCTGCTCATCCTCCTCATGAAAACAAAGATAAGACATTCACATGAAAGTAAATTCAGCCAAGGGGACAGTGCCCAACTGAAACACAGAACACCTGGTCACAGAACAAGTTTCTTTTGCTAGGCTGGCCATTCAGCATGTGCTAAATGAGTACATTTTCCCTCTCCTTCCATTACTATACTGAAAGGAAATGCATGCAAGTGCAAAAGCATTCAAATGACTGTCCAGCTGCAATCCAAGTGCCCATTAGATGCAAGCCCTGCAGGGTATATGATAAACCTTAGTATTGCTACTGTTATGACGATCTGAATACATGAAATAACAATGCTGTATACATGATAAAATGCTCATATAAGAACTTACTACTTATATTGTAAATTAATGGCAGCACACCATGATCTCTACTAAAAACAGACCTATGAAGATGAGAAGAAATACAAATCTTCATAACTTTGTGAAGAAGTTGCCATCTGGAAAAAAAAGGTAGCTTTTTGTTGTCTCCTAAAATAATCCAGCTGGCTCCCACATTATATTTTATAATGTTTCCATCAGCAATCAGTGCCAAGAATCATTCCCACATCAAAAAGTATTTTTTCCTTTATTTTGAGCTACTGCCTCTAGTATCTACTAGTATTCCAGGTACTGGTTCTTCCAAAAAGTTGGTCCTGGTCACTATATTGATTCCTTCCCATCATTGCTTCAGTTATCCGGTAAACAAAAAAGAGTCTACATTGTCTGGATGGAGTTTCAACCTTTTTTTTGCCAAGTTTTCATTGTAGGCAGGGTTCTTGAGAACTCTTGGGAACCCACTGAAAATTGGGAAATGGAGTTGACTGTGAAAATCATTGTGCTGAAAGTCAAATGCAAAAATAAAATAAAATGTAGAAGTATATAAATACCAATAGTCACAGGTGGAAACTTCATGAGAGCATTTACAGTGCAGATGAGCCCCAAAATGTTTGACAGTTCCAATCCTCAGCTCTTTAAAGTGTAATGAAGAAGTAAGCCCCAGGTGAATGCTTAAGAAAATAACAGCAGTTAGGAAGTTGATTTTGCCCACAGTAAATCTACACAAATCCACTCCTAAGGATAAACAAAGTATGAAAGACCAAAAAAAGGAAAAACCTTTAAAAGTCAGGATGATCTACTGCAATTTCCGAACAAAAAGAAGCAATTCACTAAACATTTACAGGTGCTTTTAAAGAACTGAAAAGGTGTCAAGTGTTATAAAGCACCCACAATAGAGAGACAATAGACTTGAAAAAAGTTCTCCAGATGAAGCCAAAAATCTGTGCAGAAGTCACTTCTTACCTTATACTTTGTTCCATGTAATTTAAATATAGATAATTAAGCTTTCTTTTTTCCCCTCTTCTCTGAGGGTGCAGAAAAAGGAATTGCTGTGTGAAAATCACACTCGGATTTTCCAAATGTTTCTTCTTGCTGGCAGCAGCACAAAAATCACCTGCAAACAATGTCCCATATCGAATTACAAAAATAAATTAATGTATTTGGACTTTCCATTTCAAATTGCAAAAAAATAAATTAATGTATTTGTACTCTGTATAAGATTGCTTATCACAATAAGGAAAAATCTGATACGTGTTTATATGTGGGTATTTGGGTGGTGCTTTGGGTGGGTTATTCATTTCCTCTCTTAACTCTGGGAAGAAGTCAATGGCAAACCACTTCTGAAAAATATTGCCCAGAAAACAGCATGGGCCTGTTCATGTAATTGCAAGCAGAAGTGGTATTCAGCAGGTTCTAACCAGTTCTGGAGAACTAGTAGCAGAAATTTTGAGTAGTTCAGAGAACTGGCAAATACCACCTCTGACTGGCTTCACCCCTATCTATTTTCTGCCTCCCAAGTTCCAGTTGATCAGATGGGTCTTCTTTTTTTGCCCTGCACAAGCGAACAGAGCTGGAAAGCAAGTTAGTGGAGTGGGGAGGAAATGGGACCTTGGAATAACCTTCCCCCGGAATGGGGAGGGAATGGGGATTTTGCAGTATCCTTCCCCTGCCACACCCACCAAGCCATGCCACACCCAATACACCATGTCTACAGAACTGGTAGTAAAAAAAATTTGAATCCCACCACTGGTTGCAAGGTGTCAGGATTGATTTCAAAGCATATTGAATGCTATAGAAATGTTTGTGTTTGTTGGTGTTTTGTAGGTCTACCTGTTGTATGTTCAAATTTGGAGCCAAACAGAATGATGTACAGAGGAAATGATGTTTAGTACATATATTCTGTAGAATGAATTATTAGAGCATTCAAAAATATGTAAATAAATTGGTTCTACAGCAAAGAGTGTCAAACTCAATTTCATTTAACACTGCATCAGAATTGTGTTTGACTTCAGGAGGGCCAGGGTGGGCATGGCCAGCTCGATGTCACTTGCTGAGGCTCTGTTTTTGGCTATGACAGCTTCCTGCAGCCTTCTGCCAGTGAAAATGGAGCCCAAGGAGGCTGTGCGCAGCCTGCCCAGGCTCCGTTTTCAGCTGTGATGGCCTCCTGCAGCCCTCTGCCACTAAAAATAGAGCTTGGGGAGGCCGGTCCTTCACTGTTTCCAGGGTGGCCCCATGGCCAGATCTAAGCATCCTTGAGTTTGACACTCCTATTCTACAGGTAGTCTTCACTTTTTGTTCAACAACTATTCAAAGTTACAACAATGTTTTGAAACATAGCTTTACAGGCCATAGCATTCCCCATGCTTCTGATCACCATTATAGTCAGTATACATTAGCCTGTACCTGAGCTTTGTGTGTTTTTTTTCTTTTCCCACCTGGCCTTGCAGACCAGAGATATTGGAGAGAAAGGGATTGCAAGCAAGTAAGCTGTTCGCTTTTCTACACAATCACACTGGCATCTGGAGCTAGGAGCCATGGTTGCACTATGCAACAGCTTTCAATACTCTCTGAAAACCTCTTTCTTTTCAATCTCTGGGATCAAACAAGAAGTAGGGAGAAAAACAACCAAGTGATTTCTGTAGAAAGTATGTCCTTTGTCTGACCACTTCCCCTTTCACCCTCACAAAGAAACGGGAGAAGGGTTTTAAGAAAGTAAATTGCTTGCTCCTCTGTACATCAAGAGCAATACAATTCTGTTGGCAACAGGAAAAGGTCAGCCAAAGGAAAGATTTTTACAGAAATTGCTTGACCTTCACTGAGTGAAGATATTGGAGAGGGGCTTTCAAGAGAGTATTTTAAGCTGCTTGCATAGCATGCCTGCAATTCTCAGCCCAGGCAATAGTACAATAGCATTGCTTTTGATGTGTACAAGATTGTAAGCAGCACTTGAACATTCCAAAGGGTGCGGGAATAGTTAGGAGGCAAATTGTCCAGTCTTGTCTCTTCTCTTTGCAACCCAAGAGTACCAATATTTCCCACTTAACAACTATTTTGCTAAGGTTTGTTAAGCTATAGGTACCTGTATATTGATTTATGATTGAGTCATGTGATAAACAAACACACTTTGAGGGCCACTTAACACAAGTAGCTTATCATTTTGATCTGGGTCTATATGGTTGCTCATGAACTATTTAAATAGACAATAAATTAATAGATAGCTGAAATCAGAAATATTATCTCCTGGTAGTGAAGCAGAATTCTGGAACACCCAAATGCTCCAAGTAACATATTACATTTTTGATGAACTGGGATTGGGGAAAACATTTGCAAAATCCTGAGGGATGGTACAGAATGGATCAGCAGCTATTAAGTTGTCCAACAATTTAGTTACTCAATATTCCACTTAGATCTGCCAGTTCCCAAGAGGCATTAGATACCACTTGTATAGCATTAAATGGATTAGACTCTTTCGGATGTCATGTAGGTGTCAGGTCATGGCTGACTCCCATCCATTTTGAAAAATGTAAAATCTATTTGTCCCTACAGGACTCATGCACAAGCTACATGTGTACATAGCTGCTTTTGTCAGAATGAAGAAAGAAGCATTGTGCCATCATGCTGTGAACTCTGCCCTTTGAGACATGCATGCAACATTCTGATGTATGTACAAAGGGCCAAGGCTTATATTGCAACAAAACCATGCTGCTTTCATCAGACTGACCAGTTTGATCCTCCTTTCAGATGCCATTTCCATTATGTGTTTCACTGGTCCCCAATTTATCCAAGTATGATATGAAACAGCTAGTATGCATACAGTAACTTAATTCTTCCATATAAATTTGTATTTTCCCTTACGACCAGGATGATGTCCTGATTTCAACATTTGCTAAGTTTTTTCCCTGTTTTCTTCATTCCATCTGATTCTTTGCCTTATGAAGGAAATCAAAATAATCAGAAAAAAGATCTACAGTTAATAAAAGAAATATCTAGACATTTGGGCAGAGGATTACAAAACGGTAATTTTGTAATTACCGATTACATACCCTTGAATGGTGCCTTTCTGAAATCAAACAAGAAAAGACATCGGTCTCAGTTATTTCAGAAGGGAATTGTAGAATTGAGGTGGTAAAAATAAAAAGACTTGATTTTAAAATAATTATTGAACTGTCCTTTCTAAGGGTATAAGATTTTATAGTCCTACTGAGCCATTGTAGGAAATATATATTGAGAAGAAATATGAAGCCAATGCAGTTGTGTTATGTTTCACACAGTAGAATAAAACCCAGAAATGACTGGAATCTCATAGTTGAATTTTAGAGTATAATCATCCTCTTCCAAATGACAGAATCAAATTTGTGCTATCCTTTGACTGTTCTTACTACTAGCTGCCAAGGTTGACTGGTGCTCTTCCAGCAACCCTACAAAGGAACACATCGGGGTGGGATTTAAATTTATTAACAACTCATTTTGTGGGCATGGTCTAATTTGTGGGTGTAACTTGGTGGTCATGTGACTGGCTGGGTGTGCTTGCTGACTGGGCATGGCTTGGTGGTCACATGACTGGCTGGGCATGGATTGTGTGTAAATATAAATATTTATGGAAATATTGCATTTTTTATTTAAAAAAAGAGCAACTTCAGGAAAAGCAGGCAGGCAAATTGAGTTGCTCACAGAGTCACTCAGAGATCTATCTTTCTGCAATCTGCTACCTGAGTCTGCACTGAAAAATAGAAGTTTCAGTCCTAAGGAAGATTCAGCTCTGCTTATAGTTTATCTAGAAAGCAAGAAATCCAACGATTTCCTGCTTTCTAGCTAATCTAAATCTCCTGGCACAGCCAATAGTCAGAACAGCTGATGGTCAGGGGGAAAAAAGGAAAAATAGCAACTTACCAAAAAATTCAGTGAAGGCACAATTCAGGCAAGTTGGATGCCATGGATGCCAGGTAAGGAGTGAATGGGCGGGGTGGGGCCATCCAGGGGCACGATTTTCCAGTTCTCTGAACTGTGTAGAATCATAACAACCAGTTCTATAGAACCAGTCTGACTAGGTAGAATCCCACCCCTTGAACACATACTTTTCTTCTTTCCGTAATCTATTCTCTCTAATCATCAAATCCATAAATCATTTTTTCAACAAAAAGTTTGTAAGGGTTTTGCACTCACTAATAAATGTAGTAGTGTATAGTTTTCTAAGCAAACACATTATTCACATTACCATCTCTGCTAATTCCATCATCTTCATCAGCCATTGTAATGGGCATTCCATCAGCCATTGTGAGTATTTCAGAATCTTTCTTTATTTGCATAAATAAAAAAGCATGTTATGTCTTCTTTCAAGCTGTCTGTCCTTTAATCCCAACAAAAAAATTCTGGCTTCAGTTGAATATTGGTCTTTGAAATTTCAAAATGTCATGTAATTTTTGACTTCAGGAAGGAAAGGGGAATCCAAGCAACCAAGAAGTGAGACAAAGTGAGTTCCCACTAATGATAAGTAGCTTGCCTTGCATTTCCAGAAGATTTTCTCTTGGGCAGCACCTTAGTCAGAAGATCAGTGGCTCAGCTGCCAAAGACCTTATTGAGATTGATGTCATTATGGGATACATGGGCAGGAAAGCCATCTTGGAGCACCCCATGTGTATGAAAAGGTTCTTAACTAACTAATTAAACACTTTTTCAAGTCAACCCCATGAAGAGTATGTTAAATAATTTAAACACAAGATGAGGGAAGCATAAATCATTCAGGCCAGACTCTCTTTCACATGTCCTTTTAGATTTTCCGAAATAATACTTTCAATATTCTTATTGTAAGACAAGATGTAATCTAAGCAATTTAGGATAAAGAATTAACTAAGATATGAGGATCCAATCCAGGATAGTATGTTGAAGTTGGAAACTCAGTATCACAAGTTTGTTTTCCAGCTGAATGGAGCTCTCACGGAAAGTCAAAAAAGAAAACTGCTACTGAAGGAACTAGGACCAACCAGTTTCACACGAAGTGAAACTGGAGCTGAAAATCTCTCTTTGTAGCAAACAAATATTCAGAATGCCAAACCAAAGGGTCATTTTTAGTGATTACTTAATCAAGATATTTCTAGAAACAAATATTTTTTTAAAAAAAAGTCTAGGCAATGTTAAAAGCTCCCAAAATCAATCCCACTGGTTATATTTTCATATGAAATGGAGGCACATTTTTTCTGTTCTTCTCAGATAGTCCATGCCTCTATCATTAACTTTGCAATGCTTCTTCTGCTCCTTCTGTCACTTCTTGTTTCTATTCTCACCTTTCCCAAAAAAAGTGCAGCAAAACATACACACCAACCATCCTATTAAAAATTATTTTGTTTCTTCTTTTTTCTTGACTGATTTATATCTCCGTGTATAGTTTAAATCAAGGTTCTTCAAATTGTGTTCCATGGAAACCTAGGGTTCTCTGTTCAAATTTGATGGATTTCCATGAGATACTAAGGGGAAAAGAAAAGATTACTTGCACAGCCAATTTTTTTAGTTCTAGAGTTTTGTCTCTTGATCAAATATATCAGGACTTTTTAAAACTAAGGTTCTGTAGTGATGTTAGATGATACTTTATAGAGGTGATAGATGGATAGATTTGATAGGTAGATAATAGATAGATAGATCTAGAATAATATATGTATATCAGAATATTCAAATGATGACCAGTAAGTGACCAGTGGAAAGGAAAGGAAAGGAAAGGAAAGGAAAGGAAAAATACCTAAAGCTGAGTTATTAACATGTTCTGAAAATCAATTCTCAGACCCAGATATTTAATACATGGCAATCTTGATATAACTTGCACCTCAAGCTTCATCGTAATCATTTTGTTTTTATTTTGGCCATGAATCAATATAAAATATATATAATCACATCTTGTTCAGGAACAAAAATTTAAGATACAGAATAACAGATTAATAGCAGAATTACTAACACAAAGCTGAAGATAAAGCTGCATCTAATTATAAAGATCTAATTATAAAAACTCTATTCATTATTACTATCATTATTCATTATCATATAAAACTACGATATAGGAATATAGCATAAGTAGATCAAGCATCAGTAGATTCAACAGTCCAGCCTATAAGATGCAATTCAGTAAGAACTTACATACTAGCAATAAGCTGTGGATTTGGTTTTATCTTGATCCAAAATGAAAAAAAAAGTCAGAAAAATAAATTCATCAACCATAAACGACACAAATACCAAGATGGAAATAGATAGATTTTCGTCTGGAGTCACTGATTTAATAACTTAGTATATAGGTAGTCCTAGACTTATACTACAATTGAGCCCAAAATTTCTGTTGCTAAGTGAAATGTTTTTTACGTGAATTTTACTCCATTTCTTGACCATTCTTGCCACACTTATTAAGAGAATCACTGCAGTTGTTAATTTAGTAATGCTTTAAATTAAGGGAACCTGGTTTCACCATTGACATTGCTTGGCAGAAGATCACAAAAGATGATCATGACATTGCAACGGGACATTGCAACTGTCATAAATATGAGTCAGTTGCCAAGTGGTTGAATTTTGATCACCTGACAATGGAGATGCAGCAATAGTTGTAAGTGTGAAAAATGGTCAAAAGTCTTTTTTTTCTATGCCATTGTAACTTTGAATGGTCACTAAACGAATTGTTGTAAGTTCAGGATTACTTGTACTTATTCCTGCTGCATGTGGTGGAACACAATTATGACAATTTGTGCAACCTGTCTTGAGACCATTAGGGGCATCTTGGGTAATGTTATTTATGCACAGGATATTTTATCCACCAAAAAGAGGGTATTTTTCTAAAGTTCCAGCTATTTATTTAAGCTACAACCAGAGGACATTAATGTAATAACTCATGGATCTAATCCATGTTCCATGTCCATGGGTCAGCAACATATGAAGGATCCAACTGTGATTTTTTTTTCTGAGAATGTTGTATCAGTAGACTTTTAATGGATGGTCTGTTCACTGACAAACAATCTTAACTTATTCTGTTTTGCTCATTATCTCTGTTGCCGAAACTGTTAAATTAATTTGCTATATAATCATAGCCAGCCTTCAGTTTGGTATAAATTTTAAATAAGCTCTTTTTGACAAGGGAAATGATTTTGCAGGCAATATTATCAAAATTTTCTCTTGCAAGGATAGTGTTTTATGTGTCCCTTGAGTGTCCTATAAACTCCTATTATTAATGGTGTGTTCATGGTTATATTGATGTGTGATAGTGTTGATGTGGCATGCAGAGTTAGGGAATTTTTAGTGCTGTAAACTATATTAAGCAATGTACTTTGCAGGCTGAGTCCAGATAACATAATATAGCACTACTAATTATATTGATCTAATTAATCTAACTAAATAGCTGCTAGATATGTTGTACATGTAATTTATCTATACTAACATTATTCTGCCTGTCTATTTAATATATAGTTCAATATTCACTTAGAACTCTTTAACATTGAGCCAAGTATCCTGATATGCATTATGACAGGTGTAGGATATTTGAGGGAATGGGGATAATCTGTCTAAATCCAAACAAAGATAATGCAGTAGATCAACCTAAACCTTTGTAAAACCAATGTGTGTTTGTGTGTGTGCGTGCGAGCGCGTGCACGCATGTGTGTGTGTATGTATTCTCTGCTTTTCCATTGATGATATTACCTAGTTTGGGTAATGAAAACAAGGAAGCCCAGAGATCACCAAGGACCCTTCACATCAACCCTGAGCTACAAATGTTCTCCTCTATTAGTTCTATTATTTCATTATTTTAATGTACTAAGTAGTTAAATATTTCAGATAATTAGGTATACATTTCTGAATATGTAAAGATGAACATAATTGCAATAATGCATAGAGGCTTATGAGCTTACACAGCCATAGTAACATCATAGCAAAGGCAAATGAAATGGCTCTATGCCTCTGTGTCATGTCCTAGTTACTGTGCTAAATGTCATTGCAATAACATATTATTAAGCCTATTTGTCTGTAGGTCCATTGTTCCCAGTTACACTGCCATTCCAATTCTCTCTACCCAATTTGGTATAGTGTCACCCTTTTCTTGTGTCACAATGATTTATTTTAAATTGATGCCTCTTTCCAGATCCACTAATGCTGAACTTTGGTTTTGCATTCTAACACTACTGACTGTAGGCACTTAAGCGTTGTGAAGTTATGCGGTCACTGGACAAGGAGCAGAGAGGCTCAAGGCTACTTTTGCTAGTTCCTTTTCTTCTTTGGAAAGACTCAAATCTACAACTTCTTTCAATCCCATCTAAGCAGACATTGGTAAGAGCTGTCACTTGCCCATTTATCTGTTGAAGAAAGTTAGCACCCACCCCTCTCCTAGAAAAATGAAAAAAAAATATTGAGAAATATTTAGAAGGCAGAATATTATATATCCCCTAAAAGAGAAATAAAAATCTTAAAGGGTGACAGAAACTCAGAGCCACAGTTCCCTGTCCTCAAGCAGATACTAAACTGAGGCCACCTTCTAGAAATGCAGATCTGGTAATCCATTCAAGACAGGATGTTTAGAACAAAGGCAGAATTGGGTAGAATGGGAGGATCAGCCCTCATTCAAGTTCCAAACCAGGAAAGCCATTAAAACACAATAAGAATTCCCCAACACCCTTTCAGGAAACAAGCCTCCTCATTACATCATCTCAGAGAATCAAATTTAACTCAGGTAACCTACCAAGTTATCTATGACCCCTACAACAGCCAATAGAATTGCACAGGAACAGGAAGCTCAAGGGCAAGGCCAAGAGAGGGTATAAATACCCATCTCTCTCAACTCCATGTGGTCAGCTGCTCAGGACCTCAAATGTATGTGGTCATGTCCATCAATAAACCATCTTTCCAATCAGCCTCCATGTTTCCAGTGTCTTTCTCCTCGGTTGGAATTGAACCAGATGGATATCTCTTTCAACACTGTTTAAAATTAAAATCCAAGATAGATTTAGGTGGTCTCCATTCTAAAAACCAGATAGGATTTGTTTTCCTTGCACATTACATGAGTTTAGATGCAGACATGATCCTCCTTTATATACATCAGCCTTCTCAAGTAAGCCAAAAATGCCTTTTTTTCTTGTCCTGGCTAGCAACCTCGCTGATGAGAATCTTGGAGAAGGTCACCCAGTCAAGGGAAGACCAGCTTTACTCTGAATGGCTGGAAGTTTTGTTTTGGTTAGGTGGTTCATTTGGATAGTGCAGCTGTTCTGTATAACTTGGAAGGTTCCAAGTAGTCTCTTCTGATTGGCCAGAAAGGCCAGTAAAGGATTGGTTCATTA